>WSFP011482024.1:0-16023 GCA_009831015.1 Picea engelmannii | reverse complement strand
CAACTTTTGACTTAGTTAATTGTTGCTATTGGGAGAAGTTAGTTTTTTACTTGAGAATGCACATGGAAATCCCAACATAGTGTGCATTACTACGCATGTGGAGAGTCCTATATATTGTACTCATTATCAAATATTAATACATTGTTATTAGAGTTGGTTTCTTATCCTCTTATGTGTGAAGATTGATTATATTTTTCTCTCGCCTCTCTCTCTCTTGTAATTAGGTAGTGTATTATTTCCTTCTCTCAATTAGGTCTTGCATTGTGGTTTAATCCTACAAACAAGACCTTTGAATCAGGAAGATAATCAAGTTACACAACCAACAATCTCCCACTCGGAGACTGATCACAACAACTCCGTTGTTGTTGTACCCATTGGACTATGATCCACCTTGGACCTGGAAAACATTTCATCTTCATCTTCATGCTTGAAGGCCAATTGATACTGAGCAGGAACTCAGTTTCTTCTTGGTTACTACATTTTTCAACATGTCTGCAAGATCTTAGCTAGTATGTATATTTTCCAACTTCAATTGTCCATCTTCTAAAATGGATTGTATGAAATGGTACCTGAGCTGTATATTATTAGTATTAGAATGGAAGGTTGATTTCTTTGCAAGATGAATGACACTCTGGATATCGTATTACAACCTTCTATTCTCCTTCTTCTTTCCCAATTCCTCCATAAAACTCTGTAACCAAATCATCTCTTTACTAACCTTTGTAGCAGCTGTTGGGCCTATAAAATGCACCTTTTGCCAATTTCTCATCCTATTTTGGGACCATTTTGACTACCCTATATTATCCTTTTGATAAAATTTTACTCACGATTCCATGCTTAGTGTTATTCCCTAAAGTTGCACTTGTCTGCTAAAGGGAAATGTAGGGAATCATCAAGTTATTGCAATGGATTTTATAGATAAATGTATATTAGGTTTTGAAATTGGTTTTAAGGTTGGGTTAAAGAAAATATAAAAATATCAATCTCAAACATACAAGAAAAAATTCATATCTCAATGGCTCAGTAAATGGCAATCAATCCGATGAATTAGATGGAAGATGTAATACAAAAGATAGAGAAAATATGTAAGATTTCAATTTGTCCACTCACATATGAAAACCTTGATCCAAAATATCATTCAAGAAACAAGAGAAGTTTACTTAAATACAAATATGATTATGAACAAGCAAACAATAAATTCATCATTGGATTACTCACAAACAAGATACATCAAATGATTAGCAAAATATTAACATGCATCAAAGTAAGAAAAGATATAAATATAGACAAGAACACAAATCTAACCATCAGATAGCCTTTTCCATTTAGTACCAGAATGAAATAAGTCTTAGTCTTACAATCTGAAACAAAGTTTCCTAAAAAATGGTCAATGGATCCCAACCAAATAACCCTTAATTTTTTCAATTAGTTCCCTTTTTTTTACACAACAATTAGTTTCTAAGGATCCTACTTTCTAGATACAATTTTGATATGATATTATTTTATAGCTAGAACTTAGGAGACATATCCTCGTACATATATGAATTCAGATCTTTTCAACCTAGTATTTAGATAAATACCTTGATATTTGACTAGTTCTGATCTGATGAGATCTTTAGATCTCAAAAAATAAGGGGTGAATGTGATGATGAGTTGGTCCTTCAAAACTGGCATAAATAATGAACACACCTGTTGTGATGAGAAAATTCTGGATTGACTCGAATTACCTCAGCAACTGATGAAGATAAATATACAAAACGTCTACTGACAAGATCCTCCTTAATTGTAAATGTTTCTCCTTTATTTACCTCACATTTTAAAAAATAATTTGCCTCTGTGTAGCTTTTGATAACATCTCCCAAAATATTTAGCATAGGTATTCCTTGTATTCAAAAAAAAAAAAAAATGTATGATGCCTCAAATTTTTGAACTCTTCATTGTATAATAGAAACAAAACCTTTGTTCTCTCTTTGTTTTAGCTTGGTTTTCATAACCACATTATGCCAATAAAGTTTGATGTTTGTCTCTCTTTCCTCTTTCAGCAATTTTTGTTGATCCTTGTTCTTCATCTTTAGTTTTTGTAACTTTTCTTGTTGCTTGGCATTCCACTTTTCTTGATTCAGTTTCATAATCGTGGTTTTCAATTCTTTAACCCTTCCTTTTTAATCCTTTTATTTATTTATTTTGAATTCAACATAATCCTCATTTGGAGTAGGTCGATTTAGGTTAATGGAAAATTTGGGCCTTTTTTTTTTATCTAAACTCATACCTATGACCCTTCAAAGATGATCCTCAAAAAATATCTTCTTCTTCAACACTTTTTGATATTTGCATCTCCTGGACATCATGTAGATCTTCTGTCTTTGGAATATAGCCAAATTCTTGCTTAATCTCAGTTTTCTCTAGATTTTTTTCGAGAATAGTCAAATGGTCTCGTTTCAAAGAGGAATTGAATAAAGCTTCAAAATTTAGACTTAGCTTTTTTGTTTACCTAGTTACATGCCTCATTTGGTGCTTTGCAATTTGTTTACCCTTCTCATTCTTTCTCTGTTTCTCGTGAAATATATTCTCCTCGGGTTCATTATAATGATCTTCTTAAGGCTCCAATTTAAATTCTTTCAATTTTTTTGAAGAAGTTACTGGTGATTGTTCTTGTCCTTCCTTTGTGTTTTCCACTGTATCATCATCAAGGATAATTAAATTTTCTTTCTTAATAGAAGGATGGAATAAGGATTTTGAATTTCACCTCAACTTATTAGTTGCCTTGGTTTTAGGTCTGCTGGGATAATTCAATACTTGTTTACTCTTTCCTTTGTTTCTCAATTTCTTACCCTTAACCTTTGCTACAAGTTCATCTTGTTTTTGTATGGAATGTTCAATATTCTACTTAGTTAATCTTCTGATATGCATTCCTTTGCAATATTTGGTCTTGTATTTTGGAACATGGGATTTAATATGAGTTTCCATTTCAATCTCTGACTCAGTTTTTAACTTATTTTTCTGTATTCTGGTCATCCTGGCTATAGGGGAATGTTTCTGTACATTCTCAGTTTCATGTTGTGACCGCAACTTCCTTTTGCTGGATCTGGTTATTCTAGATACAGGGGAATATTATTTTTCTTTAACAGAACCTTTAGGAACCCTCTTTGTGTTTTTGGATTTCTTTTCTAGAGTGGATTTATGCTTGGGTTCCTGTTCTTTAAGATTGAGTGATTCAAGCAACTAGTCCCAAGAACGTTGGACTTATCTCAACACATACATAACCAAGGTATTGATAAGTCTTTGATGAAATAAAATTTTACTAGTGGTTGGAGGATGGGTTTGTATCCTTTTAGACATCTTTGAAAAACTTTTTAATAGAAAGAAGGGTAAATACAGAGGCCTATCACCATTCAAATGAATCAACAACCTAATATGATAAAGTTGGAAAATGGAAAAATTCCCTTCACATGTAATGTACTTGTGAATGATTATCAAAACAGTCTACCATTATTTATTTAGCCAATTCTATGGGATACCCTGACTCCAATTAGGGCTTTGATATTCTAGAATTAAAAAATGATTCATGATTTCGATAGACAACATCTCCTTCTTCCACCATATTTCTCCATATACTGATAACCTGCATGCGGTCCTAATCGAATGCTTCGTCACATGTATCATAAATTTTCCCGCCATTGTTATAAACCAAAATGCTTAAAATCTCATAAAATAGCATAAGTACACACCATGCACATAATGTGAACCTGGGGCACAACTCCAATATAGATAATTTACACAATAACTCCTTAAATAATAGGGGAACCCCCTCCAAATAGCCAAATACCTTTCATACTTCACAATTCACCTTCCAATAATGAATACATGATCTCTTATATATATCTATTCAAACTTGCACATGAGGCCCCTTTATCACTAGGTCGACCCTATTACATATGTATTTACACATCACATATACATTTAGGCCCATATATGCCCCCCCTTGGGGTCATATCATATACATTTGTCCATATATATGCCCCACTTGGGTCATAACATAGTACCCTCCTTCAAAAAAATTTGTCCTCAAAGCTTTGCATTTAAAGGCTTCACATGTGATGAAACCAAGTAATATGATTTTCTTATGTTCCTTCTTTATTCATTCCATTGTTGATGATCTATCCATCCAAAATCAATTATTTTCGGTCTTAATCTTTGGTGTCTAGTTGTTGAATGATTTTCTTTCCTTTGATTCCATGTATTTTTGTTGAAGCTTCTCCAATTTGTAGTCATTGTTGGTCTTTGATAATAGCTTGTTGAAGAGTAGTTTGGTGATGCCTTATTCCATGAATATTGATAAGTATTCCATCTTCTTCCTTCATAATGTTGATATCGTCCTTCTTGTCTTCCTTGAAATGCTTCTTGGTAATGAGGGTGTTGATACAATTTCACATTTGATGGTCTTCATTCAATCTACACATGCATTTCATCTATCTTCTTTGCAGCGTCAATGGAATCATCGATCATCTTTTATTGGTCTTTGATTAATCTATCCTTCGAGATAATACCATCATATTTTTCATGTACATCCTCTAGATGGAGTTCAACTTCTTCAAGTATCTTCTGTTGACCTTCTTGAATATTGTCTTATTTCTCCTTTTGATGCTGCTAGGTGGCCCCATCTATCAAATTATGAAGTCCTTCTTCAATTTTGGCTTGCATTTCTAAATTAACCTCATCCGTATTTAAGGATTCCTCAACCTTCTTGCAAATTTCCTCTTGCAGTATTTTGGTATATTCTTCATCCAAGATTCTTATTTCTTCTTTATTTTGGCAGTTCTTCTTTTCTTCTTTCAATATCTTAAACTCATCCAATATTTTTTTATTATGGCTTCGTAATCTACACATCTCTTCATCTTTATTTTTTAAATATTCCCTTGATTCATCTTTTTCCCACTTTCCTTTGCTAGTATTTTCTTGCTTTAGGTTCTTAACCTCCTTAAGGAGTGATTCATTAAGGATATTATCTTAGATATATCCTCACCCTTCTTCTTAATCTCTTCCTTTTCTTCTTTTAATTTATCTTGAATTCTATACATTTCCTCCATTTTTGTATCCATAATCCATTTATCTGAGAAGATTTTTTCAAATTCTTCCCATGTGGAGTGGAATATAGTATCTTCATAAAGGCATCTCCACCACTTATGAGCTTCACCTGAAAAATAAAAGGATAGCCCAAATGGACCTATACCAATCCTCATACAATATTCCTTTACCATCCTCTGGGACCTATTTCATCTTTATCTTCATCTCCACTAAAGTTAGGTATTGTTATTGATTCTTAATTAAGGTCTAACCCCAATCCTTGACTTCCAACCTCTGTATATTAAGGATAAATTTATCAAATAGTTATAATCCTTATTCCAATATGCTCTTATATGTGTTATATTAATAATGGATTTTGAATCAGCTCAATCTGACATTCCAATCAAAAGTTATGATAGTTTTAAGTGAACATACCTTTGAAACCCTGATTTGGAGTCTGTCCTCCTGTCCGGCCTTAATTATGATGTATCTTTGCAATTTCGGCCCTTCTCAGTTTGAAATTGTGACTTGTAGTACTTTGAAATTTATTCTCTGCAATGCCACAGGTTTGGCCAAAATTAGATGTGCCAAGTGGAAGTTATGATAGCTTCCCCACACCTTGCTGACTTTTGGCCTTTCCAGTAGAGAGCACTTGTACAATGTGCCTTGTGCACAATAATTGTTATAAAATTCTGAAAATTGTACCAGAAATACTATTGCATGTCCAATATTCAATACAACTTGTCTCACTCAATTTGGATCCTCTATGAATATGTTATGGTTGTTTTACCCGGAACACATGTTTGAGACTAGTCAGATAACCTATCTTCCACAGGGTGTATCTACAAAATTCGGATGACCCAGAAGCTGAAATTTTTATCACAGATACCTTGATAATTTATATGAATATCCTCCATATCTTATCATGCAAATATCTTCACAAGTTTTTACTTCTATATCTGCTACTTCCAGGATAATGATATCTCACTTGAGCATCTGGTCTTTGACTAATTCTCAAGAGAGATAATGGAAAAAGATGCCAACATGGCGATAATACACTACCATGAGATGGGGATATTATCATTGGAAGATAATTTGAGACATATGTAACAAATTCTCTCTATTTTATATAACTAGTGTAACAACATATATGCACAACAAATTTCATGCTAATTATGTATCGATTTGTTTAGATATTTTGTTGAGAAACTTTTCCAACCGATGTATGTATATATAAATGTATTAAGGATCTCGAGACGTCATATATAGAGAAGAGGACATAGATAAAATACAAGATTGTAGCAATATCATTGAGACGGTTGTATTATCTTTCTTATAATAAAGTATGCATGATTTTATTCACTGAGTGTCAATTTGTGATTAATATTTGCAACCATGATTAGTGGAGGAAGGCCCCCCTTCATTGGTCAGGTGTTGTTGTTAGGTTAGTTTTTGATTAATTATATTTCTCTATCATTTTCTATCATATCAGTTTATGTGTGTGTGTGTGTGTTAATCTATTGTGTTTATGAGACAATGTTATTGTAGGATCGATTAAACTAGGATTGGATTTTGGTTGATGATAATGTTGTAGGGATTAGATTGATTTTTATATTGTTTTTAGGAATTGGTTCATTTTCTATCATTTTTGGAATCTAGATCGATATCGTTAAAGTTGCTTCATGATTGTGAGAGTTATTTTGTAGGTCTATTTCATCTGTAATTTATAGCAGGTGCATTCACTTCATAATTATCATAGGATTGTAATATGGATTGATTTCATACTAGCTTAGTCATCTGTGATTGTTTTCTTCATTATTCTACTTAAGATATGATACATGTGACTTAGAAAGTGTGAAAGTTGCATTGGGACGGTAGATCATTCAATATAACCAGTTGTGAACATGAACATGTCATCTGAATAAATGTTGCATGTAACCTTGAAATAATAAATGTACCCTGGATTGATATTTAATGTGAAGTTTTTTTTAAGTGTCTAGAAAAGTCAATTAAAACCACCATCATTGTGGCGTCATTGTCGGGGAGTTTATAAGGGCACATGAATCTGACTCCACACTGGGTAGTTGCATTATCTCTAGTGTTACTGAGGCCTGAAAAGTGAAGACAGAAGGTAAGAACCTACACATTTATCATTTTCCTCAAGTGATAAACTCTTGTATCACTTGTACTAGGGCATGTAGATTGTGTGGAATAGATAGGAATGCATGAATAGAGGTATAGGTAAAGGAAGTCCCACCAAATATGAAATACCCACCAATAAATGAGGTGAAGGACAGAAGGATATAGGATGAAAAGCATTCATACATGACATCATTACAAGGGCAGAATCAAGATCACATCATGCTGCACCTCAGATAAGAATCAATCATCAAAGGAACTCAGCTGAAACAATGGAAGCTAAACTAGGAAAGCAATCGGAATCACAGGAAGAACCTTATGTGGAAAAAAAAATTGAGTTATAGAATCTGGAATAAGGACAAGGATAAACATGGGACTCTCCATTATACTATCACATCCCTGTACAAGGGACAACCCATGAAATTCCCAATCTAGATCAAGGGAGTGCTTCCAAACCATCTACACCAGAAACAACTAATCATGTTTCATCCCAACAGGTACCTCTTGACTTTGGAATTCTGGAAGAATATTGGAGGATTTGGGAAGAAATGGCCAACATGACTTCTACTATTGAATTCCCTATCGTCAACACCCCTGGGATTGCACCGATGAATCTAATATACTTGGTATCCCTCCTGAATTTTCATGGAATCGCTATTGAGGACCAAAATGCCTTCTTGTTTTATTTTGACGTATTGTGTCAAAGTTACGATTACACCGATGATTTTCATAATCTAAAGTTGTTCCTGACCACCTTGAAAGGAGTAGCGATGAGATGGTTTATGGGTCTAGGAGGAAGTACTATAACTTCTTGGGATGACATGAAGAAATCCTTCCTGGAAAAATACCAAGAGTATTGCATAACCCAAGCACTCAAAGAGGAGGAATTTTTCAAGATCTCACAAAATGAAGACGAGAATTTGGAAGACTTCGTAGACCAGTTTCAGTACAATCTACAAAGATCTGAATACAACACATTGGGTGGCGACATTTTAAAGACCATCCTAATTCGAGGGATATGGGACGAATGGTTGGAACTATTAAACTTAATGGGAAAAGGGGATATCTCCCAATAAATTTATGAGGATATTTGCAAACTATGTAAAATATGCTCACGAGGAACGACTAGACGTAAATCTAGAGCTAGAGATCTTAATGTCACGACAACGAAAGAAACTAGTGGGTGAGTGACCCGGATAGAAATTGGAAATTTTATGGAATACTTAAAAGATGACATCCTTGGAAACAATTAGACGTGTTTCAGGCAAAGAAGAAACAATTCGAGGCTAAGAGGGCACTCGCCATCTTTTGCCCGAAATGTAGACTAAAACACTCTTCCAAGGAATGCCTGGTGCAATTCGTTGATATCTGTGGAATATTTGATGAGGAAAATCCCACAAAATCATGCCCATCACTTCCTGGAGTGAAGGAGGTCTACCAAGGTGCCAGTGAATAAATTGAACTAGCTTACTTCTCAGGCTCTAAGAAGCCATGGCAGGCATGACCTCCAGGTATGAATCAAGACCCTTCCACATTTGTTAATACTTGGAATAATAAATATAACCCCTAGAAACCAGAAAAATTTACCCCTCACTGGAAGAATCCTCAACAATTTCAATATCTCGCACCATGGGCATAATGGCCAACTCAGTTGGCCCAGAATCTACAATGGTCATTAATTTTCTAGAATTATCCTTTTTCTGGGCAACAATTTCTAGCACCCTAGCCTATAACATTAGTTCTCTTGTATGTAACAATGTACACCTTAGAACTGGGAGGGTGCTCCACCAAAAAAAATCACCAATAATTATAGAGAAGCCATAGGATGACATGTCAGCTCTAAAAAACAGGAAGAATAAAGAAGAAAATGAAGACCCTGTGCTTGATGTAACCCCTGGAGTAACAACAAAAATACCACACACAGTTTTCACTATTCCAATTCACACTCAAATTTTTACCCATCCATATCTAGAGAGGATATAAATTGAAAAGACACCCCCCAACATGAATTTAATCTATTGGAGGAACTTCACAGCATGTTCATTAAAATTCCTCTTTTACAGGAAATAAGAGATATACCAATCTACACCAAGATAGTCTGTGAATTATTTCTTAAGAAACCGAGAAGAAATCCCAAGGAACCACACACTATAAATGTGTTGGGGAAATCATCTAACATGATCTTTGGGAAGAACACACTTGTCAAATATGATGACCCCAGGAATCCAACTATCATTGTTCAGATCCAAGGAAAAAAATTCTCCAACACATTAGTAGATTTGGGAGAAGCTATTAATATTATGACTAAAGAGACCTGGGTGATGTTAGGATCAGTACCTATTAGACCAAGCCCTACTATATTGGAATTATCTGATTGGTCCACCATCCAACCAGAAGGGATCCTGGAAGATGTAATTGTCTCTATTGATTCATGGGCATACCTAACAGACTTCTTGTTCCTCCAGATGAAATTTTTCCTAGATGGTCATCCCTTGATTTTGGGAATACCATGGTTGGCCACCACTGATGTTTACATTGGATGCAGGACAAGAAATATGACAATATTTCACGGGGATTCCATGAAAAATTTGACCCTCTATCCCAAACAAAAACCATTATAGATTTTGAAGACCCTGTGTGGGCCGATTGGGAACTTGAAAAAATAATGTTTGACCAGTCTTAACAATTGAGAAAGCCCTAACTTTGAAAACTGAAATAGAGGATGGCGTTATTATTAATTTTATTAGTAATCCTACCTCTATTCCATAACCTGTGTATCAACAAATAGAAGCTGCAATAAATAATGATGATCATGTTGAATCTGATTCAGAAACAAAAGACGAGGGAACAAAAACTACAATAATTCAGGATATTTTCCGCACTAAAATTGAACCAGGAAAAACATTGAACATAAATTCAAATATATACCCTACATAGACTGATAAACTGATACAAGTCCTAAAAAGGTAAAAAGAAGGCTTTGCATGGGATTACAAAGATATGAATGGAATACACCCTGATCTTTATATTCACCACATTTATATTAAAAAATACTATATTCCCACCCGACAACCCCAAAGGAGAATGAACCCCTCCCTCAGGGACATTTTTAAACAAGAACTCCAGAAATTGTTGGGCGTAAACTTTATCTATCCAATCTCTGATAGTGAATGGGTATCTCCTCTCGTGATTGTCCCAAAAAAAATCAAAAGTGGCAAATTTGTGTATAGTACAAAGAATTAAACAAATGATTTGGTATCTTTTCATCGAGTGACTTATAAAGAATTGCATTAAATGAGCATAAATTAAAGTGCACCATTGAAATGAGCATAAATTAAAGTGCAAAATTATTCAAAAAGCGCTTCCCCTTTATTTCCGTTACTTATGAAAGATACAAAATTTGAAAGAAATCACAATTGCCAGTCTTCCTTTGAAAACTAAAAACACTTTTGTCTACAACTCCTATTTTACGCGAGCCTAATTGGAAGTCATCATTTCATATATCTTCAGACACTTTTGACACTGCTATAGGAGTTGTGCTCGAAGAAGAAGAAGAAAATAAGCCTTCTACCATCTACTATGCCAACAAGAACTTAGCATCAACATAATTAAATTATACGTAACCAAGAAATAATTCCTTGATGTCATATTTTCAATTAATAAGTTCAGGAATTACATAATTGGTTACCCTATTTTTGTGCACACATATCACTTAGCTATTAGGTACTTAACCAATAAACCTATCACAAGTGCACAATTTATTATATGGTTATTGTTAATCAAAGAATTTGATATTACCATCATTGATAAACCTGGCAAGGATAACGTAGTTGTAGATCTTTTCTCTAGGCTCATTGAGAATACTAGCAATTCTCCTGTAGAAGATAGCTTCCCTGATGAAAATTTGTTTGCAGTGTCTACTCATACCCCATGGTGCACTGACATTGCAAATTATCTCGCTGCAGGAAAATTGCCACACCATGTCTCTCCATGGGAGAGAAGAAAGATCATCCAAAAAAGTACCAGGTTCTCATGGGTTGATGGTTACCTCTTCTACACTATATTTGATCAGATAATTTGCAAATGTGTCAGAGAGGACGAGATCGAAGATATTTTAAAATCCTACCATGATGGCCCGTGTGGGGAAAATTTTGCAGACATGTGAACCAGTCAGAAGGTACTACGTGTGGGATATTATTGGCCCACAATATTCCAAGATGAAAAACAATGTGTCATAGGATGCGATATTTGTCAACGGATGGGAAAACCCATCCAGACTAATGAGATTCCATTGTAGACACAACTGGTAATCGATCCTTTTGAGAAATGAGCCCTCGATTTCATAGGCCCCTTTAATCCATCATGGCATAAAAAATCTTATATCCTAGTGGTTAGAGACTATGTAATGGGTCGAGGCAAGGGAAATCCCTAAAAAAATGGAGCAGGATATCATTGATTTCAACTATGAATAAATTTGTGTCCGGTATGGAATGCCAAGGTAAATAGTTATTGATGGCAGAGCACAGTTCACAGGAAATAAGGTCAAATCACTTATTGAAAAATTTAAGATTCGACATCGGGTAACTTCTCCATTCCACCTGCAGGAAAACAGGTAGGTCGAACGCACCAACAAGGTGTTGGAAAATATTCTCACTAAGATAGTTTCCAGTCACCTTCTTGATTGGGATGATCGACTACCCAAATCCCTATGGGCTTAATGAAAAACATGGCGCAACACAACAAGGTTTTTTCCGTTTGAACTGGTGTATGGTAATTGCCCGCTATTTTCGATAGAATTTGAAATTATCACACTCAGGAGTATTATGGAAGTAGGGTAGGATCTAACAAAAACACAAAAGAAACAGTTAGAATAGCTTCATGATCTCGATGAAATCCACTTGGCCTCGCTGCAACACACATATATTGTACAACAAAAATGAGTGAAATCGCATGACTAACTGATTCAAAAGAAGTTTTTATAGCCAGGGGAATGGGTGATCTTGTATGATTATCGATTCAAACACTTTAAAGGGAATTTGTGCACCAGATGGTTGGGCCCTTATGAGGTATATATAGTCTTTGAAAATGGGATCATCAAATTGGTAACCATAGATAGAGAATTTACTCCACTACTCGGTAATGGGCATCAACTTTGCTTATATCATCATTTGACTTCAAGGGATTCTTTAATCAAACAATATTGTTCTAGTCTTCAACTCAGAATTCCCCTTGAGGAAGGCCAGCTCTCCACACTCACATCTTCATCATAAATTTATTATAAAATAAAAAAAAATAAAAAATAAAATCTATAATTGTAAAAACTCCTAGGAGCGCAGCTGGATAGATGACAGGAAAAAACCAGCATCCTGACATTTTTTTATCAAAAATAAATAAATAAAGTTCCTTTCTCTACAATTTTTTCTCAGTTCTAATCTTTGTCTGTAATTTTTTGAATAGGATTAATATTGTTTTATTTCAGAGAAATTGTGGATAGTTTTCGAGTAACAATACCATCATCATCAATTAACAACACCATCATAATCAATTGTTGATACTTGTCAAGTAACAACCACATCATCATTTTCCAACACTTTTCAAGTAAACACTTTTCAAGTAACAACACGACCATCATCATTCGTTGATACCTTTCAAGCAATGAGAACATCATCATTTTTTGGAATTTGTCAAATAACAACACCATCATCATCAATTGTTGATACTTTTCAAGTAACTGTCACATCAACATTTGTTGTCACTTGTGAGGAACAATATCACCAACTAGTGGTCAAATGATGAAACTCCAAGTGGCAACATAATACTCTCATTCTCAACAACACTACTCTTGTTGTGTCCATTCATGCATACTCTCAACGTCTCATACAACCCTCACATCATCTCTTTCAATACTGTGAAGAATAACATACCTTATAACTTCATGCACAATCTGACATGTGATTACAAAGAAAACAATATTCCTTGATGGTACATTTATTTGGCGGCACTCCATAATCTATTCCCAAAATCATTATACAACTTCAGCTCCACATATGGTAAGGTCAAATAAGGTACGAGACAACTCGACCCTTATTTATTACTTTTATTAATTACAATTCATAGCTTGGTTTTTACCTATCCTATCCGCCTACCCTACCCTTGAAATTCATCATCCAAACCCTTAGTTTGGGGGAGGAACCATATTCTATGTTGTACTCGGTATCTATCCCCCTTATTACTGAATTAAAACTGCTCATGCCCACCCAACTCAAATCAGAAAATTACCAACTTTAGAAAAAGCAAATACCACCCTGCAACTTTGCATGCACCATCCATTTGGACGCAACTATAAGTTTAGCTACACAATGGGAGGATCGACGGTACGCTATGAGTTGGAGGATGCAGGAAATTTGTAGGCGAACGAAGCAATATATCATATATTTCAAAACGTAGGATGGATGATGTATTTCAAAAAGTTGCAAAGTTTTGACATGGGTCCCTATAATTTTCCCAGAATTTGGTTGAGGATAAATCTTTAATCAGGGGAATGGAGGTTACAGTAACAGAGGAAAATATATCAAGAGTGACGGGATTGCCTCAAGAGGGAGAAAGGTGGCTTGGCAGGAGATCGTCATTGGAAAAATCAACTAAAGAGTTTACTAGGGGAGACGAGCTTCTGCAACCTCACGGGAACGGGTATGCATGAGGTTCTCTTCCTGAAATTTGGAAGGAGGTATCCCTCTTCACCCAGAGGTATATGATGTGTGAAGGGAAATACAAGGTAATATTTTCTCACCATATTAAGTTGTTATCTCACTTACGGCATAACATCCTGCTAAAAATTCCATACTTTCTATTAAAAACTCGACACCATATGACACACGCCCTGAGGGGTGCAAGGCACCCCACAACAACAATCACAAATCATGGATTATTTAGACTATTAGTCCTTGATGCCATGGGTAATACTTAGACAACATGGAGTCAATTCGTGGGATTATTGGACAAACCAGTAGAAGGGAAACATAACAGAGAAACATGAGTCATAAGTGAACACATATAGAGTTATGAGGGGATATGTGATCAGGATGATGACCCCAAATAGGTCGAGGAGTAATAGGAACTCGATGACCCAATTCTGCCACCTTTGGAGGAGACCGAGGGGAATGATGAAATTGAACCTCTGGGTGGAGACTGTTAGTTTCATGAAGTCAAAGAAACACCATCTGCAACACTAGTCACCCCCAGGAAAAGAAGAGGTCTATGGTGGAGTTTTTCGTGTTCCCACCTAGGAGAAGAATGATATCAAGGGGACCCGAATAAGATATGCCACCTACAACTACACCACCAGAAATAAGAGGAAAGGATGTTGTGCATACACCAAAAGAACCAGGTACCAGCGGAATAAAAAATATGGGATTCCATGCTTTTCACACAAGAACCAGGAACTAGCAATGAAATGGAGGACCCCGGGTCTGTACCAAAAGATCCAGGTGTTGGAAACACTATAAAATATGGAGAGGTCAATGGAATAATTGGAAGAGGAATTAGTGAGATGGGAGGCTTTGTGCCAGTCACACAAGAACCCGACCAAAATGAAGAACATGGCATCGTAGTTGTCACACAATAAACATCTACAGAAATTCCAATCAGAACTGAGGAGGTTGTGACTTTGAATAAGAAAGCGGGGGAACCTAGCAAGAAAAATGTCAAAAAGAAGGAATCCTCCATTCTAATTAAACAGGTAGAAAAACTAAAAACTAAAAATCGGAGGCTAAAGCGAGTAATCAGGACGTTGAATAAAGAAGCCAAGAAACCAAAAGTGAAGCCTCACTTTGTGTGGGAGGATACCCTTAGAAATGCGATATATAAGTTTGGGGATGTGAAACTTCAAGACACCTCCACACAAACAGAAGTGGAAACAAGGGGAAGTCAGAGTTTCCACCTTCGACCTTTCTTCCTCGATACTCTTACAAGTAGATCTTGATAAATGGAAGATAATGGAACTATCTTATTAGAAAGTCATTGTCCCCTTAAATACACATCAACAAACTATTAGGAACATGTCCAGAGAAATAGAGTCGATGAATTCAATCTCTATAGGTTAGAGAAGGAACCGGGGAAGGAGGATCAGAAAAAAGTTGAAGGTTGCACATGAGCAGATAGGAAAGAAAAAAGGGGAAAAACGTCAGATGGGGACACTTGTTCAAGAGTTGTTGAACTGTAGGGCACCATCACTAGTATATGCTCTGTTTTTACAGGAATTTATTCTATTTTAGCTCACGACCTTCATCGAAGGTAAGCCCTATCAATTTACACATGCCACGCCCTTTTGAAAAAAATTCTATGAGGATGACGTAGCTACACAATACTCCTTGTGTGAATTCTATCTCCATGATATCATCTTACCATTTGAAAGAGAATTCATTCCCGTACCATATATAGGAGATCTTTAGCTAAGGGATTTTGTCTCACACCTCTTGCACCATGTTAAATGGAAAATAGCCTAGGAGAATGTAGAACAAATCCAGGCTACATGTGAACTCATAATTAGAGCAGAACCTTCCAATGCAAGTGATTGCATCAAGGCCCAGGGCCTCATTGCTAGGTCTATCGACCTCTCAAGGATAGTTGTGATCCTTCAAGCCCAAGTGATTGAGCATTTTGCTAAGGATATTAACAATGTAGCCAATGAGGCCTTGCAAGGCAACATGAAGAAATGGGACTTGTCCTCACTGGCCATAAGGACTCGAGAGCCCTTTGGGTACCCAAATATACAAATGACCATGGGACATTTAAACAAATATATAGAGTGCATAGAGAAGA
>WSFP011482023.1:0-16023 GCA_009831015.1 Picea engelmannii | reverse complement strand
AGGAAAAACATAGACATATAAACAATTTTCTACAACCATTGCCCATTCTTGAGTGGAAATGGGAAATTGCCACTATTGATTTCATTACTAAACTACCAAGGACTACAAGGTGGCATCATTTCATCATGGTAGTGGTGGATAAATTACATAAGGCTACCCATTTTATTCTTGTAAATCTATCTCACAAGGAAACTAACATTACAGAGATTTATGCAAGGGAAATTGCCAGGCTACGTGGCATGCCTAAGGAAATTGTTTATGATGGAGATCCCAAGTTCACATCAATTTTATGGAAAGGATTATTTAAATGATTTGGGACAAATTTAAATTTTAGTACAACATATCACCCATGGTTAGATAGGAAAAAAGAGAGGTTCAATCAAGTGATTGAGGATATGTTGGGGATGTATGTGGTGCATAAGCCATAAAAATGGGAAGATTATCTGCATTTAGTTGAATTTCATTATAATAATGGGTATCATGCATCTTTGAAAATGAGCCCATTTGAAGCACTTTGTGGAATAGCATGCAACATATTATTGAGTTGGGAAAACATAACAAATAGAGCAGTTGTGGGGGGAAAGTTGCCCAGGGAAATGGAAGAACAAATGGTAAAAATAAAACATAATTTAAAGGTTGCATAATACAAGCAAAAATTTGTATGGACAAAGGAAAAACGCATTGAGAATTTAGAGTGGGAAAGGATGTCTTTGTGAAAGAGAAAGCTAATAAGAATTCATTGAAATTGGGAATCTTCCCAAAACTAGCACCAAGATATTGTGGACCATTTGAAATCCTAGAGAGGATTGGTCATGTTGCATACATGCTTGCACTACCTACATCCATGTGTATTCATAATGTGTTTCATGTGTCTTTGCTAAAGAAGGATGTGCTTGATGTTAATCACATAATCAATTGGACTGTGATCCAGGTGGAGCATGAAGGTGAATTTTGGGTCCAACTGATGTGCATATTGGATAGGAAGATCCAATTTCTTAGGAATCAAGCCATCAACCTAGTAAAGTTCCAATGGACTTGCTACAGTCTTGAAGATGCTATGTGGGAGCATGAGGATGCCATACATGAGGAGTACTTACATATTTAATATTTTTTTATTGTACATGTGTATATAATGCACTGAGAATAATGCATAAATAAGGGGGAGGGGAATGTAATACCCCATGTACTTGATCCTTATGTTGTAAATGTGTATATGTACTATATATGTTTTTATAGGATGGTGATCCAGTATGGTTGTTTTACCAGAGTGCCTGTGTATATAGGTTTTGGATTAGAGTGCTTGTGTGATATTAGGATGGTGTGCTACTATGTTGAAAGGATGGTGAGGCTAGCAATGTAAATTGTAATCACACTTTGATTTAATAAAATACATCACGACTGCATACCAAGTCAAACAAGAGAGTATGGGGAGATCAGACTCCACAAGAGGGAAAGGGGTCTAAGGACTTAAGGAAAGGGGCTAAGTTAAGGGGTCTTAATCCAATTAATGAAATAATATATTCATATTTTCTAAGTCCTAAGTATGTTTTGACGCGAGTTCTCAAGTGGGGGGACGAGTTCCCAAGTGGTGGGGAAAGTAGTTGTTTGGTTTTCACTTGTCAAGAAGGGAACATGCATATTTAAACTTTGGTTCTCGTTAAAAAATCATTCATTCCATCATTCTCATCATTCAATCTTACCATTCTTTCTCTAGGGTTATTGGGTGTGAGATAGTGATCCACTGTGACCTTGTTACCTTGTAAACCATGAGAATCCTAGGTATATTTAGGTGTATAATTCTCCTTGGTTTTCCTTGGGGAAGGTTGGATCCCTGGAGGGAGATTGTCTGGGATAGGTTTCCTTGGGTATCAGGCCTGGAGGGTGCCTGGAGACTCCATTATAGTATTTGTAGTTCCTAGAGCCACCAATATCTAAGAATTCATGATCAGTCTATGTTGGAGCCCTAAAAGGGAAGTGGGACAACCCGAGGAATTGTGGTGTAGAGAAGGGGGTACAATTCCTTGGGTTTTGAAGGATGATGGGGAATGATATGTTGTAGGTTGGAAATATTGTTGGGGTGTGGTAACTTGGCCTAGTTGTTGTTGGTACTGAATTTGATACCTTAGTTAGATTATGTAACCTTTTCCCTAGTGGAGTCATATCCCCAACTCGAGGGTGACCAACTGTTGAGAGTGGTAGAACAATAATGTCTATGGCTAGGTGGAACATCTGAGGTCTGTAGTTAGTTGGTTATTTTCTAAAAAGATAAGTGTTTTTTTATGTGCTTATATGTTGATTAATGTGTGGTTATTTGTGCGTATTTATGTTATGTTATAAATGTCTACAATTATGCATGGAATTATATGTTGTTAGGATTGCATAATTGTTTCATATGTAGGGCATATTATTATTGTTGGTATCATATTTTAATATAAGGTTATATGATCCTTTATGAAGGATGGAATTAATTAATTAATGGTATTTAAGTATTAAAGGGAAAAGCGAGATGAATTTTGAAAATTTAAGTCTATGACAGAGTTTGAATTACAATGACATATGCCCAGAAGTTAGTCTAGGGTGTGTTACAATTGTTGTTTATGATTTTAGAAAATTTGTGCATATAGATTCTTGCCCATAAGAAATGATATGTTCTTGGGTTTTTCATTTGCTTATTGGAAGTCCTACAACATGAATAATTATTACAGTAAACAAGAAGAAAAAATGACACTTTGTATTTAGTATTCCATGACAATAATGACATAGGTGGAATAAATAAAAATTCCCAATATAGAATAATATTTCCTATAATGAATGACCCTTTGTATTTAGTTTTCAATGTAAAAAGAAATTACTAGACATGTAAGGTATCGAATAGTAATATGCAGAGCAAGAGCACAAATATTATCAAAATATTTAGAAGAAGGAAACAAAAGAGTGAGCACAACAACCATATGGGCCAAAATATGATACCTTTATTAATATGGAAAGAACTGTTCTCTTGCCTCTTCAAGGGGGAAACCTCTGATAGAGCATAGATTAAGTAACAAATGATTCCACTAGAAAACATTTACAATGCTTTCTACCTCTATATATACTACTTTTATATTGTTAATAACATTCTAGAGGAGGAAATTTCTATAGGCGGAACCTTCTAGTAAGTCTTCTTATAATAGTTGTGTTCACATTATTACATAGGCCTTATTTACTAACGATAGATTTTATTACAAATGAATACATATTATTTATCTACTTGAGGGTTAGGGAGGTTAGGAACCTAACATGTCCTCCCCCCTAAACAAAAACCTTGTTCTCAAGTCTTGAGATGTGGAAATTGTTGTAGAATCGCAACTGACTCCCATGTGGCATCCTTGGAATGTGTATCCTTCCACTGTATTAAAAAATCCTAAATTATGCACTAATAGAGATGACACTCATGTTGGGCCAGGATGGATTGTGGTTGCAACCAAATGGAACCTTCTTCATCCAATTTAGGGAGACTAGTTTGAATCTAACACTTGGATCCAATCACTTTCTTTAAGCAAGAGACATGACAAAATAGATGGAGCTTAGAGTGACTGGGAAGGGATAATTTGTAAGCCACGATCCCAATGCACTTGATGATGGTATAGGGGCCATAAAACTTTGGAGAAAGCTTCTAGCAGTGGTCTACTTTGAGGGAAGTTTTCTTATATGGTTTTAGACGAACAAACACCTGATCCCCTTTAGCAAAATGGCGTTTGTAATGACACTGATCAACTTGTTGATTCATTCTATTATGAGCCATGACCAAATTATCTTTGAGAGTGTTTATAATGTCATCTCGAACTGTAAGGGCTCTATTCACCTCCTGGATCTTGAAGATGTCAGGCAAGTATGATAATATGGAATGGGGATTTTGACCATAGACCACCTCAAATGGAGTCATGTGAGTGGCACCATTGTAAGTTGTATTGTACCACCATTCAATGAGGCGTAACCACTAAACCCATTGAGATTGTCGTTAAGATATGAAGCACTACAAATAGGCTTCCAAACACTTGTTGACATCTTCGGTTTGACCATTAGTCTGGGGATGATAGGAAGTGATGAGATGCAATTGGGTGCATTGGAGCATGTTGATGCTTGGAAAAATTCCTGGCAAACAATGTGGAGAAATCACCTAATCAAGGCCCCAATTAGGCCTATACTCATTTTGGATGGTGATCCTCACTGATATGTGGGCCCGTTTGCCATTAAGGGGATTTTCTCCTCAAAATGAGACTTTCCTTGAAGCTCTTCTAATCTAGAATGCAGAAGAAGAAAGAACTAATCTAAATCCATTCTAAAGCTAAACTATCCTAATTGAGATGTAGAAGTAGTTCGTAATGTCCTAGTTAGGAGCAAGAAGAATAACATAAGAAGAATGTCTCTTAATTTCTTATAGGAAACCTGGATCATAATAAACACGTAAGGATATGTCAATTGAAATTTGGGGTTTCCATAACACTAAACACATTATGAGGTATGGAGAAAACATAACTTGTAGGTTGTTTGAAAATATTTTATTAATAATGAAAAAAAGTTTGAATATTTACAATTTAATTTGAAACAATTCCTAATATATCTAATAATAATTCTACATTTACATTAATATTTGTTGGAAATTGGTTGTCATTGATGTCAACCCTAGAAGAATTTCAAAAGCCCCATAGATTTATTGAAGAAAAATAACATGAAGGACATTACAAATACTTGTAGAAGCCTCATGTATTGATAGCCCTCATCTAGCAGTTTCCAATGATAAGTGGAAAGCCACTTGTCTCCTCACGGTTGAGAAGATATGCTCTCATGAAGATGACCATGTGAATTGGAAACAAGAAATTATAAGTAGACCCTAAAGTCAATTAAAGAAAAGAATTGCAAAACAAGAAATGATAGGTTGGCCCTAATGTCATAAAAGGAAGTGATTGGAAGAGTATAAATACACATGGAAGACCATCTCATTTGAATCATCTAAGCTATTTATCTCTAAGCACAAGTTCAGTAGCGAAGGCTCATGTAGGAGTTGCATGCATGCGAAAGGTTAGAGTTACATGTGCGAGGAGGTTATTCTGAAAGGCCCTAATTTTGCAGTCCCTCGTTGGTTGAGCAAGGAGTGTCTCGCAATGCCATCATGGGTAGGCCTAGCCTTGTCACGCGAGGCCCCGCCAGTAGTTGCCCAGTATATGTCACGTGAGGAGCTCTGTAATATGAACAAAATAGCGAAGAATTGCAGAAGATGTATGGGCAACATATCAGTCTCGAATAACTCTTGACCAAGTTTATGTGATTTTTGGATTTTTGGTTTAATGGTGACTATGAAAAATTGATTCTTTCATATTTATATATTTAAGGGTGGAAGGAAGGGGCAAGGAAAGAGGGTCGTAGCCTCCTTCTGGTTGGTGCCAGAAAATATAGGGAGTTGGAGCTTCCTTCAGGTTGGAGCCTGAAAATTAGGGGGTTGGAGCCTCATTCTAGTTGGAGTTGGAGAACTTGGAAGTTGTAGCTTCCTTTGAATGAAATATTTTATTACATAAGAAAAACATTCAGTGAATTTCCACTTATATCTATTGTATATTGTGTATCTCTTTTTCCACTCTTCATTGAATATATTATATGATTGGAAAGTAAAGTTGTAAAAAATGATAAATTATACTTAATATTGATTCACCCCCTCTCAGTATCAACAATATTTACAACTTTTTTCTCAACTATTTAAATATACCATATTTCAAAAGGCGAGAATCATAAAACCATCATAGGCAAAACCCATTTTAACAAACAAAGTTGTCACCACCATTGTTTGTATTTTAAATGTCCTTTTATAAATGCAGATTTACCCTTATCAACAAAAAGCCA
Source organism: Picea engelmannii (assembly GCA_009831015.1). Taxonomy (NCBI): domain Eukaryota; kingdom Viridiplantae; phylum Streptophyta; class Pinopsida; order Pinales; family Pinaceae; genus Picea; species Picea engelmannii. Next base: position 10,146 of record WSFP011482023.1, on the reverse strand, counting down.
TAAATCATTAAAGAATGTAAATGTAATACATAAAATAAAAATACATGTTCAATCATCCAAATGGAATAAATAAAAATTGCACTATGATATAAGTGATTATCAACAAAGGGCCATAAATCATTAAAGAATGTAAATGTAATACATAAAATAAAAATACATGTTCAATCATCCAAATGGAATAAATACAAATTGCACTATGATATAAGTGATGGGGATTCCATATATATTCTAAGCCCTTATGACCATTAATTTATATTAATTTATATGAAACTAAGCATATAACTTATTTGTTGTCATACTAATTATGTGTTATATTTTGGTCACTAGGAAGAATAAATAATTATATTTATCAAAAAGTGCAGGAGTTACTTTTTACGAAGAGAAAGAATCTTGTAAAAATTGATACCTTATTCAAATTGAAAACCATTGGATTTCCCTTAATGCTTTAAGTATATTTCATCAAGATGCTTATTATTTTTTTAAATTTGATTCTTAGTTAAATTATTTTGATCCACTTAAATGCCTAATTAATTAAAAAATCACCGAATACTGAACTTTGATGAAACTGTTGAAACATGATGAAAACATGAATTTTGAGGAAACGAAGGCATGAAATCATTTTAAGTAAATACAAATGAGTGTGGAAATGATTATAAAACACAAACTCAAATGAAACACTTCATTAATGTGTTGAAAAATTGTGACGAAACGACAAGTTTACATGACGCAAAAACCCCATCACCAAAATCATAATCATTAGGATGTATGAAATTTCACTAATAATTGTGTTATGGCAGCGTTAAATTACCAACACATTATTCTATGGAGAAAAACTCAAAAGAATCAGTGCAAAGAAGTACACAAAACCAAATAACAAAGTAGGAAGATCATCAAGCCATACCTTCAAATCAAGCAAAATCAAATACAAATGAAGTATTATCAAAATTTTAAAGGGGGGCCCTTTATTTTTGTAAAACCTTAAGGGGATTTGTTGAGGCCTCAATAGATCCTAAACAATTATTGCTAGAAGTTACTTGTGAAAGTCAAATCATGGTTTGAGACAACATATTATGGCATTCCATGTAGTTTGAAAATATTTTTCATGAACACTTGAGCCACTGTGGAAGCTTTAAATGGGTGTTGGAAGGCACATAAGTGAGAATATTTGGAAATTCGACCAACCACAACCATGATGACTAATTTATTTCCATATTTGGGTAATTCGATGGTGAATTCCATAGAGATATATGTCCATATAATAGGTGGGATAGGGAGATGTTGTAGTGTGCTTGGAGTTTTGACTATTTTTCCCTTATTGCATTGGCAAGGATCACATTCTGCCACAAAAGTGCATTTGTCCTTCTTCATTCCTTCCTAGAAAAAGGAATGTTTGATCCATTCATAGGTTTTATGAAAGATGGAATGTCATGTTGTTGGTGAGGCATGAGTTCAAAGAGAATAGTGGATTTAAAGTTGGACTTTTTGCTTAAATATAGGAGACCTTGTAGCAGAGGTCCTCAATTTTACAAGTGTATCATGGAGATGTGTTAGTGTCTTGTTATAGTTGTTGGATTAGTATAGAAATTTTGGGCTCTTGGAACCATTCATGGCGAACTACCTTCACCCAATTGGATACAATGAAGGAGAGTGCAAATATGGACCCTTCTTATCCATATTTCTTGGAAAGGGCCTTGGCCACATCATTCTCTTTTCCCTGGTAAATGATCTCATAATCATATCTGAACATTTTTGTAAGCCACTTCTATTTCTCGGGGGATGAAATCTGTTGTTCCAAAAAATATTTGAGGCTATGATGATCAATTTTAATTTGGAAGTGTTTCCCAAGCAAGTAAGGACGCCATATATTCACCGAATGAAAAATAGCCAACATTTCCTTTTCATATGTGGATTTTCCCAAGTGTCTCTCAGAAAGTTGTTTACTAGTAAAGGCCAAGGGTTTGCCTTCTTGCATGAGAATTGCACCAATGTCTTTGAGGCGTCACACTCCAAAGAAAAATTCTTTGTGTAGTTGGGCAGAGCCACTATTGGAGTTGTACACATAGCCTCTTTCAAATCTTGGAAGGATTTATCGGTGGACGCATTCCAACTAAAATCATTTTTCTTAAGGAGGGAAGTGAGCAAGGCTGCATATTTTCCATAATTCTGGACAAACTTTTGATAGTATCTAGTTAAACCAAGGAAGTGTAGAGTTTCTGAGATACCTGCAAGAATATCTAGCTAACAATCAAATGTACACAGCTTGCAAAGGTGAATGAAGAGAGAAAACAAAAGTTGGAGAAAAAATGAAATAATTTCAATTATCTGTATCCCACACTCAACGAGTGAATAATTTACAATAGATGTAGGCTACATGAGTAACTAATGCGCCATAATAGTGATCTAGAGAGATATAGACACTCATTGATAGACGTTGGAGTGAACTGCCACATAGTCCTAGTTAATTGTCCACACAGTCATCAATTAATTGACTAGTCACTAGTGGAGTGAAGAGAGAATCATGCAACACTTGGTAATAATATTAAGGTTTCCATGCATGAATCCACTACTAGTCTAGTTAAGGTGTAATTGACTAAAGAATGAAGAGGGTATGACGCCCTCATCAAGGGGAGAATATTCTCATCTAGGAGAGAATATTATCATCTAGGGGAGAATATCTCTGACCAGGGGTGCCCTCAACATAGACTAGTAAACTTAGGAAAATAAATGCTAGGTGAGTGTGCAATATCTCCAACACCCCGCCTGAAAACTACTAGGGTGTACATGATGAATGGGTCCCGAAAACCAAGGCCATGTTAGGTACCCATTGTATAATGCATCTAAGAATGAAACACTGAAAAAATAGAGGAAATAGGGAAAACCTCATGTGAAAACTGACCCCCCCAAAAAAAATACAATTCATAAAAAAAAAATGAGAAGGAACAAAAAGAAGTTGCTAAGAAACTGTGTCCTTCACTCCACGAAGACCTTGAAACTATGCAAGTTTGTGCTCATTGAAGATGTAGATGTCTACACAGATCTAATGAAGTAGACACACCAGTGAGATGTCCACACACATCCACTTTCTCTTTTTGTAATGAAGAATATCCAAATGAAGTTTGGATGAAACTTTGTAAATTGTGTGGTCGTTTCCAGAAAAATGTTGAAAATTTGTTGATTTTAAAATGCTCGTAACTTTACTTCCTCGACTCTGTTTTGGATGATCTTTTTTTTGAAATTGGAAATGTTTCCAAGAGGAATTAAAATATCCAATTTTTTTATGAAAACTATTCTCATTAAATTTCATAATTTAATATGATGTGCGCGGCCCCCTTTTTTGCTCATGAGATGCATGCATGGCACATGCATGTGCCTCCTGAGATGCATGTATGGTGCATGCAAAAGTTTCTAAATGTGACATCTAATATGTATGTATGATATATTCTATATGAAGTTTATAAAATAGATCTGAAATGGAGTAGACATCATCTCCAATGAATGAAACATAAAGTTTTGCAAATACCTGTGTAGAAGGCTCTTCAAACTGATAGGCTTGATCTTCTGGTGGATTTTCTACTAGCTCTATCTTTTCAATCTTCTGCATGAAATATTTCTTATTCGAAAATTGAACCTCCAATCTGGTCCATAATTTGTCTGGAGTTGAGTCTTGTGATTCATCGTCTACTTGACGATAAATTTAAGGAGAAATAGACAAGCAGATACATCATATGGCCATATCGTGTCTATTGATAAAGTCATTTTTCTCATCAATGGAATCAAGATATACTTCCATTGCCATGGTTATTTGGTATAAGCATCTACTTCTGAGAAGAAGTAGAAACTTTGGATTCCACTCCAAATAGTTATGAGGCGTGGGAAGTATTACTGACAAGTAAAACATAGATTCCATCTTTCATGTTGCTTTACTTTGTCTTCGGTACCTGCAAAAGGGTGTTGGTGACGATATTTTCTAGTGGCTTGTGGGATATGATACCATGTAGATTTTATAAGATACCAACACAAAATATCTAGCTAACAATCAAACATACGCAACTTGCAATGGTGACTAAAGAGAGAAAACAAAAGTTGGAGAAAAGAATGAAAGAATTTCAATTATCTATATTCCACACTTAAAAAGTGAATAATTTACAATAGATATAGGCTACATGAGTAACTAATGTGCCATAGTAGCGATATAGAGAGATCTAGACACTCACTGGCAGGCATTGGAGTGAAATGCCACATAGTCCTAGTTAACTAACCATGCAATCATCAATTAATTGACTAATCATTAGTGGAGTGAGGAGAGAATCATGCAACACTTGGTGATAATACCGAGGTTTCCATGCATGACTCCTATCCATTAGTATAACTGAGGTGTAACTGACTCAAGAATGAAGAGGATGTGTCACCCTCATCTCGGGGAGAATATCTCTGACTAGGGGTGCCCTCAACATAGACTAGTAAAATTAGGAAAATAAATACTAGGTGAGTGTGTAATATCTCCAACAGGAAGCCTCACAAAATTTTAAGAGTCTCAGGGTGGGGCCAATCCTTCTTAGCTTTGATTTTCTAGGGACCCACTCAAACACCATCCTTACCAAAAATATGGACCAAATATTCTACTTTAGAGGCCCCAAAGGCAAATTTTCACCTTTTGAGAAATAATTGATGCTCGTGAAGTAATTTTAAGACATGATCCCACTTGTAAGGGAGAAAATATTAATATTTAGATCAAGAGCACAATTATTATTAAAATATTTAGCAGAAGGAATCAAAACAGTGAGCACAATAACAATATGGGACAAAATATGATACCTTTATTAATCTGGAAAGAACCATTCACTTGCCTCTTCGAGGGGGAAGCCTCCCATAGAGAAGATCTCAAGTAACAAATGATTCCACCAGACAACTTTTACAGTGCTTTCTAGCTCTATATACTACTACATCTATCTTCTTAGGAACATTCTAGAGGAGGAACTTTCTAGAGGTGGAATCCTCTAGTAAGTCTTCCTACAATAGTTGTGTTCACATTATTACATAGGCCTTATTTACTAACGATTGACTTTATTACATATAAATACATATTATTCTATCTACTTGAGGGGTTAGGGAGGTGAGGACCCTAACAAAACATAAGAAATTGTTGTTACAATGTTATTCATTGTCTCATAACCGAGATGAGCACTAGAGGACATGGCTAAATAACAAAGGTAGAAAGGAATGATGCACTCATTCTACAAAAATTAATCGGATTCATAATATAGAAACACTAGATTTTGGATTATCTAGAAATCCATATAACTATGTTTTTGATAATCATCGATGCAACATTGCTTTCATGATCAAATCCTACATTGATTTTGAGATTTTTTTCCATAAAGCTATATGATCATCAATATAGCAAAGAAGACAAATATCTTAAAAATATTTAACCAAAAGCAAACAAGATAAAAAAACTTATGATATATTTAGCAAAAAGTTGATATATAATATTTAGGAGCAAGATTATGAGCCAATGCTTCTCCATTTGGTCATTGGGGAAGGAAAATAAGAAATTGCCATGCCATTTTCAATGAGGATTCTAGAAATTATATTCCTAGTTTTGTACAAAAGGTTTGTACTGATGCAAAATGTCAATACTCTTTGAAGTTGGTGTAGCCCAATTGAAAACTTTAAGCAACACAATAATTTCTTAGAAACTCACAGAACAATTTTCCCCTTAGTTTTATCACCCTTCAAAGTGTATTGTTTTCCATCAATGATTTTTCTACTTGGATTCACCCAATCAACATGCTCATCATGTTACATTATTGTTGTTGAGTAGTTTGGCATATTCATGATCATTGGTACATTGAATTCAAAATTCTTATGCCGGACATCATTATTTTGTTGTAGTTATCATTAAAAATCTTGTTGTAGTTTCATGGGTGTTGCCTCTTGTTATTGCACCCTAAGATGGCATATGTTAGGGGAAAGTAAACCTATAGTATCCAATGGAAGGAAGTGTTGATGTTTTGTGTCGGGCATGTGGGAATCTTCGTTGGAACCACATTGGACTTTTCCTTTGGTGAAAACCCCCTTGGATTGGATCTTGGGGATTCATGAGTTTGTTGATGGACTTTGGGGGATTGTGTTGGGGTTTCACACCCACATGTGTGAATAAAGAATTATAATTTAATGTTAAGTTTAGTGGAGGGATCCTTAGAGTAACCTAAGGGATTATAAAATCAATTTGGACTCCTACAAAAGGAGAGGAGAGATTGTGACAATGTCATTGTGACATTATAGAGTTAGCATAAGTGAGTGAGCACTTGTGCTAGGAGGCTTGGTGATTTGAGCAAGGGTAATTCTTCAAATTTGAAAAAATTGCCCTATGGTTTCTTGGACTTTCTAAATTTATGTTTTCAACCAAGGAGAGGCCACCCATGTGAGAGGATAGCCACATGTGTGAGGAATAATACATTACACACATATGATAGATAAAGGTACGAACATGCCGCATGTGTGGTATAGAACAAGTATGTGCATCCACACATGTGACATCCGTACATTAGAATCAAGCCGCATGTGTGACAACTCAAACATGCAAATTTCTAGGTAGGTTGCAGGTCGTACAGAGTGACATCAACAACCATATGTTTGACATCAGCAGGCCGTATAGGCCGTACAACAAGTTTGTTGGAATAAGTTTGCAAATTGGGAATTTTTCTGGGATATTTTGTTGATATTTTGTGGTTTTGAGAGGATTGGTTTTGTCCTCAGATTTGGTGATTTTGTGACTACTGAGAGGGTTTATTTTTCTCTCAAAAAATTTCTGAATTTGTTAGTTTACATAACACAAATTGTGTGTCTCATGTTCATGGATAATTTCTCTTTGATCTTTATGTTTTCGCTGCTGTAATTTCTATCATAATTTTAGTGTAAAATTATTCATTGATAAAAACCCTAAGGTTTACTGTTTCGGTCGCTTGGAAGTATTTTTCATATCTGAAATTACTTGCATAAAAATTGACATGGGATCATAGCTAAGGCTTTGAAGAGAGAAAATGGTCTTCTTGAGACACAAGTAGTTGCAGATTGGTTGTACAATAGATTTGATGTTGCAAATCTTTGTTTCATTTTCTAGGTAGGTCACAATGGTGAACACTCTGAATATTGAGGACAAGTTGGAAGGGGCAAGAAATTTCCAGGCTTGGAAGGCGAAGATTCTCCTTCTCTTGGAGGAGAATGACCTCAAAGAGTATGTTGAGGGTGTGGTTCCAAGTCTCGTTAATACACAAGAATTTATAGCTCATAAGAAGAAGGGAGTGAAGACCAAGAGGGTATTGTTATACTCTTTGAAGGATCATCTGATTCCTCACATATCTGAGAAGAAGAAAACTAAATATATGTGTAATGATTTGGTGGGATTTTACCAAAGAGGGAATGCAAACCAGAAATTCATTTTGAGGCACCATCTCCAAGCATTTGAGATGTCCAGTTTAGACACAGTGGTTAGTTACCTCATGAGGACCACTCAGATTCGTGATCAACTTGCAACTATTGGTGAGGCATTTGATGATGTTGAGTTGGTGAATGTGGCATTGAGTGGTCTTCCCAGGTCTTGGGAACCATTTGTGTAGGGGATATATGCACGATAGAAGTTTCCAGGCTTTGAAAGACTATGGATAGATTGCATCCAAGAAGAGGCTTGTTTAGAGTCCAGGAATGGAAAGTAGAAAGGCAACAGTGATGAGAACCAAGCTTTGGTTACTTATACTAGGAAGAGAAAAAAAGGTGGTTCTCCATAGAGAGGTATCTCTAGAGTCGAGGATGAATAAGGAACTTAGCAAGGTCAAGTGTTTTTCTTGTCACGAGTATGGTCATTATGCTTCACAGTGTCCACAAATAGAGGAGAGGAGGAAGGAAGCAACAAGCATCAGCAACAGAGGTTGATGAGGTGGTTGATGGGATTCATATGGAGTTCTTATTAGTCTATACCATTTCTTGTACATTCTCTAATGATGGTACTTGGTTGGTGTATATTGGAGCCTCATGTCATATTACATGAGCATGAGAATTGTTTGAGATCTTCATAGAGACTGACTCAGATATGTGTGTGGAGCTTGGTATGGGGACCAGGCATGTAGCATGGATATGGAACAATACATTTCTATATAGAGTCAGGAGATGTGTTGAGGGTGAAAAATGTGATATGGGTTCCAAAACTCAAGAGGAGCATGCTCTCAGTCTCATAGATTGAGAAGAAGGGATACTATGTATTGTTCCAAGATGGACAAGTGATATTTGTGCCCAGGGGATCTAGCTTCAAATCAACAATGATTCTTGGAGTTAGAGAGGGAAACCTATATAGGATGAAGGGACAACCTATGCGAGATATGGCCAATAGTAGCAGAGTGACAAAAAACAGGGAGTGGGTAGCTCCAAAGGTTGTACAAACTCAAAGGGAGCCAAAATTTAGAGGGAGTCAGTATATTTAGAGGGAGTTCGAATTTAGAGGGAGTCATCAAGATCATAAGGAGATTCATCCATTCATAGGGAGTCAACCTTCAGGTTTAGATGGGAGAGAAGCATATTCCAATAATTTTAGAAAGGTGTCATGGGTTGAGGAAGCCATGCAAGAGGATCAGAAGTGGGTGGCTTCTAGGATTAGTGTGCCTTCCCAAGAGGAACCATGCCATACAACATGATTTGTTTCAGTGACAGAGGGAGAAACCAATAAGGAGGATTGGAGTGCAACTATGGTAGAAGATTATGTATAAGAGACAAAGATACTTCTAGATGATGGAGGATGGAATACCTCCCTCACTAAGAGGGAGTTTTGATGTTTTGTATCTTCGAGAGGTATTCCCACTAGTGGCCTTGGTGTCAGGCATGTGGGAATATTCGTCGGTGCCACATTGGACTTTTCTTTTGGTGAAAACCCCCTTAGATTGGAGCTTTGGGATTCATGGATTTGTTGATGGGATTTGGAGGCTTGTGTTGGGGTTTCACACTCACATGTGTGAATAAATAATTCTAATTTAATGTTAATCTTAGTGGAGGGATCCTTAGAGTAAGATAAGGGGTTCTAAACTCACTTTGGACTCCTATAAAAGGAGAGGAGAGATTGTGACAATATTATTGTGACTTTATGGAGTTAGCATAAGTGAGTGAGCACTTGGGCTAGGAGGCTTGGTGACTTCAGCAAAGGTAATTCTACAATTTTGGAAAATCTAGCCTAAGGTTTCTTGGACTTTCTAATTTTTTGTTTTCAGTCAAGGAGAGGACAAACATGTGAGGAGAAGGAAAATTGCACGTGTGACAGATAAAGGTATGGATAGGCCACACGTGTGGTACGGAACAGGTCCATACAACCACATGTGTGACAATCGTACAATAGAACAAGGCTACACGTGTGACAACTTACACATGCAAATTTTTGGGTAGGTTGTAGGTTGTACAGAGTGATGCCAACAGGTTGTACAGACCGTACAACATGTCTGCTAGAACAATTTTTCAAATTGGGAATTTTCTCGGGATATTTTGTTGATATTTTGTGGTTTTGATAGGACTAGTTTTGTCCTCAGATTTGGTGATTTTGTGACTATTGAGAGGATGATTTTTCCCTAAGAAAAATATTGAATTTGATAGTTTACAAAACATAAATTTTGTGTCATGTGCATAGATAATTTCTCTCTAATATTTATGTTTCCGCTATTGTAATTTCCTGTCATAATTTCAGTGTAAAATTATTCAATGATAACAACCCTAGAGTTTATTGTTTGGGTCACTTGAAAGTGATTTTCAGATCTGAAATTAGTTACATAAAAATTGGCAGGAAGAACATGTGCATGCACACTCTATCCTAAAAGGATATGAAGAGTACCCATACAAATTATCATTATGCATGTAAACCAAATGTTGAAATAATAATGTGTCTTTCTTCCCAAGATCCTTATTGTTGACCACATGGGATTGCTCACAATTTTTATTGATCCAAAATTTTGGTGGGTGAACAAAAAACAATACCTCAATAGGCGAGCTTATAATGATTTATTGTTTAGCTACAATTAAATAGAAGAGATAGATTTAGTGGTGTGTTGTTAATCATAAGGAGCGGGAGTAAAGTAGAGAAAATTGTATCAACATGTTGGACCCTATCAC
>WSFP011482018.1:0-16023 GCA_009831015.1 Picea engelmannii | reverse complement strand
TATATGAAATTCTCAGTTTTAAACGGAGCTTGAATCTTTTGATCCTCATTTTTTATTTGCCTCTGTTGTATCTGAGGATTAAGGTTTCTCCTGAATCGATTCCTAACGTATGGATCAGGTTTGGCTTGCTATATTTCCATCCTGGAAATTTTTTTCAATAAATATTTAATAATTTTGGCCATCTCATCCATTTTTTCCTATATAGACTTTCCAGATCGAGAGGACCCTGTATGTTCTTTAAAACTCCTAGGTTCTCTTGTTCCCATCTCAAATTTGGTTTTCAACTTCCCTAATGCCATCATATTGGATTCAATTTATATAGCATCATATTGCATCCCCGCTAAAGTAGTGGATCTTCTTTCTTTAAAACATAGAGCGAAATTAGAATCAAAAACCCTTGCAAAAGTAACTTTTGTAGCTGGTTGAGAAGGTTTAATTCGGCTAGGATTTTGTGATAAAGATTATTAAATCTTTGGATAAATTCTAGAACTGATTTGGAAGTTTTCTTTCTCAGGGCTCTGAATTCGATTAAGTAATAAAGATGATATTTTTTCTTGCCCCATTTCCTTGGGAAGGAAGTTTCCAGATCGTTATATGATTGTATAGAATCTACCGGAAGTCCTCTAAACCAAGTTCTTACCTGTATTTCAAAAGTCTGTACTAATAGTCTCGCATAAACGTCTTCATGCTAAATGCTAATAATATCATCAAATTGATCGAAAAAGGATATATGTTCTATCGTTGTGAGAACCCCTTCTCCCATGAATTTAGGGAGGCTCTTCATGTAATTTTCGGGTAAATCATGCAGGACAACACTAAGGACTAAAGGAGAATAACTAGCGACAACCTTGGAAAATATACTAGGGGTTGATATTTTCCACCATCCCCTGCACCTTCAGAACCTGTGGAACCTCCATCACCAACACCTCCAACACCGACCATTGAAATTCTAGGAGACGAAATTCGAGGAATAAATAAGAGATTTTCAAAAACTTCAAAATAATGATCTACTGATATTTCAACTACTTTGGGATGTTATGAATGAAGTTAAAGAAAATGATCATGATAAGATTGGAGATATAGATGAGGGAGAAAAGGAAAACTTGATCTCGTCTCCTCAGGTTTACCTGATGTATAGATAGGAGAAGTATGCAGGGATGAATATGAGTATAGAAAATAATCTTCAAGGTTTTGGGAAAAAAAAAAAATTTACTTCGGGAGGAGAAAGAATCAGCTGAGTATTAATGATAGCGGGGATTAAATGGATCCTTTGTTTTCACTGGTAAATTTATTTATCAATGAAACAGGGATGGTCTTGTCAATCTCAAATTTTATTTCAAGAATAATTACCTCTGGAATTTCAAGCTTAATTTTGGGTTTACTTGTTGATGCTTTTGCAGAATGAACTTGTTTAAAATTTTATTTAAGAGTTAGTTCTTCAGTGGGAATATTAACATTAACTTGAATCATTCTAGGTCGATGGACCTTACCTTCCGATGAAAATTTTTGTCTGAGATATCCCTTTGGTTTAAAAAATTGTTTGGGATCCAAAACTGGTGTGGTCTGCTTTTCGTATGGGTTCTTCCTGGTATTCTTATGACCGAATTCCAGTTTTCTCTACGGTGGAGTCTCCAGGTGAAAGATAAAGTAAGCCTTATTCACGTATTCAATCTTTGTTCATCATCAAAGAAAAAAATTTAACTTTGTCATTCTCCTAGGGAAAAATGATTATGTTTCTTCATCCCCGAAAATGGTGCCAAAAAGATGTTTTTCCTGAGATTGATTCTAATGATCAAAGAATAATTTCAGGAATCAAAGGTTTTAAAAGAAGTGTTTTTGTGAGTGATTTTTCTACCTTCAGTTTTGTGAGAAATAATCTTTAAATGAAATTAATGATAATATAGTACAGAGGTTTATCTCGTTATCTGAGTCGCAATTATAATGTCAAATGATGTAGAAATATTCACAAAATTGTTAAACAAAGTCAAGTATCAATTACAGACAAGTCTCGCCTTGTTTGAAGTAGAAGAAAAAGTAGAATATGCACCCTTGAAAAGGATATGAAAATTAAGAAATTCACACAGATCACAGGTGTTATTTTACTCACGGTAATAACAACAAAAAATATATTACTGAATGAACCACTGATATATTATGATCAAAGTATATGTAGTACTAAATTGCAATCAATCACTCTTCAAGAATTACACAAGGAAATTCAGAGAAATGGAAACACAGAGAGAACACATAACTCAAATTGAACAAAACTAAGAATCTCTATTTGCACTTGTATAAATACTCAAAAGAGTTTCTCTTTTACATTTATAAAGAAGCAGCCTTGAATAGATATGAAATCTATTTATTTAAACAAAATTTGTCACAACTGAAAACTATTGGACTTCCCACAATGTATGAAGAAAAATAGAATACATCCGAATAAAATAATAGTATGAAAATATTGTTGAGTTTTTTTGGCACTTCCTCTGTCTTTTTGCCTTCTTGCAGATGCACTCATTTTCTTTTGATCTTTGAGACGGGTACACATGTCCATTAAGGTCGGCACAACCATTTGTATTATTGTCTTTGGCATTTGATCTCATTGCCATCTATCCCTTCGAATGTGTTTATTGGGATAAGGAATTGTAGTTGAAGACGTGGGGGGGATAATTAGATGAATAACTCAGTGTTGGCTCATTATGGGATGGCTATCGGTTAAAGAGGAGAGTAATTATTCATGAAAATAATGATGGGGGGACAAGTGTCCAATAAGGAGACAGGATGAGTGGATGTAAGAATGAGGGTGGTAGGGATAGACGGGGTAAGTGATGGTTGGAGGGTGAAAGGTAGAGTGGGTGGAGAAAGTGGACATTGTACATGCTCTTTCATTTTCTCTCGGCTACACTCTATTTTCCCTATTCAATGCATTGGGTGCACCTGTCCATCAATGCTACCATGAATCTTAAAGGCTCAATCCTCTCATTTAATTCAAAGGAAAAAATCTTCTTCTGTATTTGGGGCATATTTTCCTGGATCTTGTTCACTTCTTGGACTGTGACCTAATATTGTGAGCTTGGATTAACCAACCATTCATTGATTTTAAGTAAATCAATTTGGCTCATCTCTTGGATGGTCACCTAAGTGTTGTCCTTGTTCTTTCTGGAGATTTTTTGGTTCATTTCTATTTTGATCTTCCCCAAGGCCTCTGAGATACTATTCACTTTGAACTTAATCAAATTTTTATTTATTGATGATAATGCCTTTAAAAAATCCTCTTTTACATCTATGGAAAGTTTCTTTCCTTCTTTCAGATTTGTTTCCCAGTATGTTAGGGCCATTTCACCTCCTACTTGTTCAGAATGAGAGAGAAGGGGAAGACCAGGGGTATTAGCTCACTTATTCCATTTGAGAACTTATTGAAACTTAGATCAGGATGAGCATGACTCTTTTTCCTTGACATAAATATCTTTTAGGGAAAGGTCTACTACCTGATAGCATTTATGGATAGCATATACTTTTTGATAGAGCTCTTGCTGGTAAACTTCCATCCTCTCATTGACTTTTGATTCTTGTGTTTTGAAGGCCGAAATGTCTATCGTTGTGTTCTTTGTCAAGGTCAATATGGCCTGCAGTGTTTCAATCAATTTTTCACACTGAGTGATTAGTCCTTTTCTTGTCTGTGAAATTTGGCAGAGCATCTCAAGGTTATCCTATAACTTCTTAATTTGATGTTGATGACTAGCCCTGATTTTTTCAATGTCCTGGTTCATCCTACTTCTAACAGTATGTTCTGTACTTTATATCTCATTTTTCAATTATTCTAGCAAGAGGAATTTATGTCATAGATGTTCAGTTAAATTTTCCACTGACCATTGATTGGCAGTGGAAAAAGCCTCTGATGAACCTACAACTTCTTTCGAAAAATCTGGACCATCATGGTCTTTCCCATCATACACCAATATTTTCCTTTTAGTGATATCTCCATCTTTTTGGTGATATTATCTCTTTATGATAGATTTTCATTTCTTACAGAAAAAGAAATGTGAGGGAGGTATCTCTTCAAGAAAGATAGGAGTAATATCACCTACAAAAGTGAGTTTGGAACTAGGATTTCTGAAGCTAGTCTATAAAGGGGTTAATGATGTAATAGGAGACATAATTTCTATGGAAGGCTCATGTTCTATTGTATTTGGGGTGCCAGTAGGAGTAGTTGGTGTTGAATGAGGGACAACTTGTCCCAGATTCATGAAAGCTTCAAATCAAGCTAACACATGTGGATCATTCACTCTTGACAGTGACACTCTTAATTCGTGAAATAACACTTCTGCGATTTTTGGGACTTCCTCAACTTTGTGCTTAGCAGAGCAACTTGGCTCAGATCCTATTGCTATAGTGGGAAAACCCCCCTATGGACTACACTAGGGTTCAACATGTAAGCATATCTAACCATCTAAAAGTATCCTACTTTTTAGACTACCCTAAATATAACCCACATTCATGCATGAAATACAAAGTGAAAACATATGGAACTTTACCTTTAAATCCACGTCCGATGTCGTTCCTTTCACATTCAATTGCTCCACTGACTACAAGTCTCCTCCTAAGGCTGACCTGCATTCACAAACATACAAACAAGGAACTACGAGCATGCATCTGATATATGAATTAGTGGCTCAGATGTCAGAATAAAACATAAGTCAAACATAAATATTGAACACATCATATTTCGGGACAGAAAAAGTATTCCTTTTATTGATATCACAAAGTTTACTTACAATGAGATCGGTGACTGATCCTCGAACCTGGTTGGGGATCTTCTTCACCAAGCTCCAACTACACTTCCACGTATCTTTCTCCTCTCAACCTCTCTCTAGGGAATGGAATAGGATTATGATGGAGGAAAAAGGCAAGAATGGGAAATTTTGATACAAAACTCACAAGGTGGATGCAAATTCTTGGGTCAAGGAGGGGATGTGAAACAGGTAGAATTTCATTGTTCTTATGCTTGTATTTGGAATGAGACCCCAACACCTCCTTTTATATGAAAAAAATATGGTTATTCAGTTGGGTGACGGGTTATAGGTGGTGGGACAGTTGGAAAACTACCCAATAGCCCGTAATCTCAACGAATTCCTTGCAACTTTTTAATTTTTACAACTTTTGCAAGTATACACAGGATGTAGTGGTGCAGCTAGCATACATACATCGGAAGTAATGGTGAAAATAGCATACATACGCGAGTAGTAATGGTGCAGGGCATGTACATCTTCAAAAATAGTGTTTTTAATAAGAGTTGCTCAATGATGGCTTGGCAAAAATAGCAAGCAAGAGGGCTTGATGCCAGGTATACATGTATGATGCAATTTAGGTTTATAAAAGATGCCCCCTAATGTGTGAGGTTAGAAGAGAATCCGATGGATAAATACATTACAAATATTCACCAATGTACGAAGCGAGTGATCCTGGGACTAGAGTTTGGGAGGTGCCATCTGCAAATAATAATAAAATGTCTCTCTGAGGCGGGCATACCCATGCTCGGGATGAAATAAATCATGGATTACAATAAAATACACTGCATATCCATGTCATATAAATATATAAAGTGTATCCATGAGAAATACACAGCAAATCTACATCTCAAAATCAAAGATATACATGTATAGTATCCATCTTCAAGAAGACAAAGACGCCTAATGGCTAGAGATGAGGCCTTCAGAGCTTGAGAAACAACTTCAAGATCTTCAAAAATCAAGTAGGAGTGTAATGTGAGTGTACAAATTCACTACCCAGAGGTCTTCGATGGCTCGTTGGGAACAGACGAGAGGATCTCGATGATCAGACAAAGAACTTCATTGATTTTGAACAAGGACTTGATTGGAATTTCAGGATGGTCGGGCATGAGGTCAAGAGACAAACTGCAAAAAGGACGACTATGATTGGGTAAAAGTTCCCTTAGACAATAACATGACATATGATCATACTCAGGCATCATGACATTGACATAAGTTCACGATGCAGGAGGCAACGCAAACTCTCCATGTGTTTGGAAGAATAACCAAACAGAGGAGGAAACAACTCTATGTAGAGAGAAAAACTTCCTAAGGTCATATTAAATCCCAGAGCTTGATGAAAAAATGGAAGGATGTGCTTTTTCCAAGGGAGACTCATTATGCTGCCATAAAAAGAAAATACTTTTCCCATCCTCTTTTGGGGGTATATTTGATTTTTTTGTATTTTTCAATATTTTTGAAGATCTTGAAAAAGAATAAAAGAATTCTATGTTACAAAGGAGGAACGAGTGTCACAAGCATACTAGTTCCAAGAACAAGGAACACACTAATGCTCAAATCAACGAGACATGTGCAGGGAAAGGACACTCGAGAAAATTCCTCCATGGGTCAAGGTGTCAAAATGCAGAGACAAAGTGCTACAAGGCTTATGTATAAGGCATGCTTCAAAGGTTCAGTTGAGAGCAACATGGAGCCGGAATTATGCCAAAGATGCAGGTATGAAAATTTGATTAATAAGAAACAGTGATAACCCCCTTCAATGTAATTTTAATGAGCCCAGAGAAGGTAATCTCAATGGTTTTTCATTTTTAGAGAGTTTGAAAAAACATAAAATAAGACTCCACTGGGGTACCTTTTTCGAGGGTAGTCTAGTCGGTTCGAAAAAGGGGTAAACTAGCACCAAAATGACATATATTCAAAACCATTTTAATGAGTGTGACAAAGACAAGATCACTCGGCAATATTTTCAATTTTAAGGAGTCTGAAAAGAGCTTAACTATGGACTCATAACCTTTTTTTATATTTATTCTCCTTAGCCCGAAAAAAGTATAAAATCTACTTAGGATAACTCTCCTGGCGAGACGAATCACCCGAGGTGTATCTTTTTCCTCCTTAATCTATAGGCTGAGATAAGGGGTAAACTCATGCCAGTAGATGTTTTTCTAAACCAATTAACGAGTATGAAATAACAAGGTCACTCAATGATCTTTTGAATTTGAAGGAGTCTGAAAAGAGCTTAACTATGGACTCCATAGGGGATGTTTTTGTGGACCAATTTAACGAGTATGAAGAAATAAGGTCACTTGACTATCTTTTCAATTTTAGCGATTCTCAAAAGAGCTTAACTATGGACTCCGTGGAGGTTCCTTTTTCGTAAATTTAGTCCCTTAGGCCCGAAAAAGCGTTAAACGTATACATGAGAATACTCTTCTAGCGAACTGGAGTTCCTAGAGTATACCTTTGTTCATACAATTGACCGTCCGGACCAAAAAAGGGGTAAAATACCACCGGACAGACGTGCCTTCAAGTTTTAGTTTGGCGAGCATGAAGGACAACAAGATTGCTCAGAAATATTTTCATGTTTATAGAGTCTGAAAAGGGCTTAAAGAAGACTCATTTTGGGAGTCTCGAGGATCAGGCTGAAAGTGATGATATATCAGACGTATGAGGCTCAATATCGTAATCAAGACAGGACTAGCAAGGACTCCTGAGCGTAAAGTCATTACCAATAGCATGGACGCCAAAATGCAAGAAGGATCTACCTAGGGAATCCATGTAGAGGTAGGCTCTACCACCTCACCATGACACTTCTAAAACAACAATGATGATTATGTACCATAGTTTGGTGGGATCAATCCTATGGCAAAGAGGAAAAGACAACGAGATGCAAAAAGTGGAGGTGGGATCCTAACTTAAATGCAAAAATTTGGAAAAAATGACTTTTACCAAAGGACCTTCAAAAGTGACATATACCTCACCTAGACATATACCTCTAGAAGATAGCAAATGGCCTTGAGGTGTGAAGATCACCCAAGTTATGGAATAAATCCTCCTAGTGTGTCGGCTAGCGCCATCCACGAACACAACAAACAACTTTTATTCACTTGACATATGCCATAGTGAAAAGGATGACATCAAAAAATGACACATCCATAAAACAATAAGACAAAAAATAACTGTATAAGAACTATACATATGTACAGGAAGTCACCCAAGTCGACCAACCTATGAGTAATACTTCTTGAGGTAGAGCCCATTTCTAGGCTCCACCAAAGATTTTACTTCATAGACAACTAGAAGATAAGCGCCCTTCTTTAATACCTCCTTCACCATGAAAGGTCCGAACCACATGGGTTTGAACTTTCCTAACCCCAGGGGATCCTTATCTCGGTTGTAGACTAGGACAAGTTCACCTTCGAAAAAAATCTAAGGATGAATGGACTGATCATATTGACACTTGACTCATTTCTTGTGAGCCTCTTTATCCAAGGCTGCATCATGGTGTTTCTCATCGAGATGCTCGAGATACAATAAGCGTTTCTCGAGCGGTGAAGTGTCTGACATCAAATCTACTGCCAAATTTAGAGATGGGATATGGCACTCTGTAGGAAATACTTCTTACAACCCATAAATGAGTTGAAAAGGTGAAAAACTGGTTGCAGTCTTTATAGATGTTTGGTAGGCCCACAACATTGAGTACAACATCAAATGCCAATTTGCCTTGGCAGAATTGATCGTTCACTGCAAAATAGCCTTGAGGGACTTATTCACAACTTCCACCTGACCATTCGCTTGTGGGTAGTAGGGTGATGAATTCTCTTGCCTCAACCCAATCTTTGATATTAAATTAGACATCGTTTTTTTCTAAAAGTGACTTCCATAGTCAGTGACAATCTCCCTAGGGATGTAGAACCTTGCTACTATCTGGTTAAAAATAAAGAGAGTTGTTGTTTTTCCATCATCTTTGAACATTGGCATAGCCTCGAACCACTTTGTGAAGTATTCTACTACTATGATGATATAACAATGCCCCCTAGATAAATCTAGATGGCATGTAACATAATCAATCCCCCACTTGGTGAAGGGACCAACTGTAATGACAGGAAACATGGGATCGAGGTGTGCCCTCATCTTCCGAGAGAAGATCTGACACAGGTGGCACTTCTTGACTGATTCAATGCAATCCTTGATTAATGTCGGCCAAAAGTAATCATCTCGTAGAATATTTTGGGTTGTTTCCAACCTAGACAAATGACCACCACATGCTCCAGTGTGGCAGTTGTTAAGAACAATCTCTGCTTCTTCATGAGTGAGGCACCGACGAAGAATGCAATCTACACCTTGATGATACAAAGTGTCATCGAGTATGAGATATTTTTTTTCCTGATGGCATATACATCGATGCTCATCGTGAGAAGTAGAGGTGGGGCACTTTAAAGTGTGGAGATAGACTAGTATATATCCATACCAGGGGTCCGAAGATGAAATCATAAAAAATTCTCCTTTAATCAGTGATTCCTCGGGTGTAACATCACCTAACTCAACCGAAAGTTTCGAGATAAGTTGCGCAAAGACCAGTGACTTTTTAGATTTTGCAGAGAAAAAATCCAAGTCAAATTCCTAGAGGATAACAATCCATCTACTTATATTTCCGCCTATTACATGTCGTGTCAACACGTATTGGAACGGATTCACAACGGCAATGACAGTGGTCTTGCGAAACATGATATAATGATGGAAACGTTGGATAGTATGCACTGCTTCCAACACAAGCTTCTCAACATGGGACTAGTTGATTTCTGTTCCAACCAGGCCTCGGCTCAGGTAATAAATCACATGCTCTTCAAGCAGATCATCCTCTTGAACCAATACTATACTATTGGTCGACTTTGTTGCGACCAAATACAATAAGAAATCTTTATTATAATTGGGTGGCCGAAGTAGAGGGGAAGATGTGAGGGTGTGTTTCAATGCTTAGAAAGCGCGTTGAGCGGCTTTGTTCCAATGGAAAGGAATGCCCTTTTTTAGTAAAGGTATGAACCCTTTAGTGATCTCAACACAGTTTGCGATAAAACTCCGAAGAAAATTGACTTTTCCCTGTAAACTATGAAGTTGAGGGACTATGCACAAAGGAAGGCAATTGAACTATCTCCTCAACATTTAGAGGATCGGCCGTGATCCTTGTTGTCAAAACTATGAAACCTAAAAGAAGACCCAACGTCATGCAAAGACTGCATTTGTTAGGATTCAAGCGAATCTGATAATAACGACATTGCTTAAAGATAAGTCGGAGGTGTGTGGGATGATCAGCTCTCTTACGAGATCATGATGCTAAATCATCAAGATAAGCCTCGACTATGTGTTTGAGATCATGGAAAGAAAAAGAAATGGCCCGCTGAAAGGTGGCTCCATCATTCTTCAGGCCAAAAGGCATCTTTTGATAAGAAAATGTACCCCATGAACAGATAAAAGTTTTTTTATGCCGGTCTTCGGGCTTAATATGTATCTGATTGTATCCTGAAAAACCATCCATGAAAGAAAAGATCTCACAGCCTCATCGACAATATGGTCAATGAATGGGGTGGGGAAATTTTCCTTTGGATAGGCCTTTCTCAAATCACAGAAGTCCATACATACACGAATCGTACCCTTCTTTTTGTTGACCAAAACGAGATTTGAAACCCATTGCGTCAACTGAATGGGGTAGATGAAACCAGCCTTGAGAAATTTCTCTACTTTAGCCTTAATAGTTTATGGTTTCTGAGGATTCACCGGATGAAGCTTTTGTTGGACCGACTTGGCATCAGGGTAAGTGGTTATCTCATGTTCGAATATTCTTGGATCAATGCCTGGCATTTCCTCATAAGACCAGGCAAAAACGTCATGGAATTCCTTAAATAAATCTGTATAGATCTGAATCTCTCTGAGGGAGCAGTCTGCTCCGATGAATACATTCTCCATGATGCCAGGGGTTTTGGAGATGTCGATAGGTATCATTTTAGTGATGGTTCCCATTTTAACCTTGGCATAAAATCTGTGCGTAGCTATAGGATTAATAGGATAAGATCTATCTCCAGTCATAGTCAACACAAATTCACCTACCTCTATTCTTCCTAACTCCGAGAGAAAATAAGATCTGTGATGGAGATCATCCCAGGGTCTTTCTGGACCATGCCTCTATAATTTCCTCATTAGAGGGAAATACCATGTCTAAGGAATCAGTAGTGGAGGGGGAACCTTGAGCCCAAATAGGCTCTAGAACTAGATCTAACTCTTGTGTGGGAGTCAGATCGGGGTCAACTAAATCTTGCTGGACAATAGAGTACGCAACTTCTTTCATGGACAAGGGCATGTCCATGACATGGTGCCTTTTCCCTTCCATCATGGTCGATGGGGAAGGAATATTCCACAAATTGTTAAAGTAATTTGTAGGGAACGACGACATGTGAAAGATTTCAGCCTTAGGCTGGTCGGGGACAACTGATATGAACTTGACATCACTGGAAGGAGGAAGGTAATTGAAAGTACCCATTAAAGGGGGGCACAATCCAACCCCTATGTTGATGACGTCAGGCTAAGGGGTATCAATCATCGGGACCGTGGATGCCCGCAATGAAGGGTCATGACGGGAGAAGGACAACTGATCAATGGATATGATACAGCCCTCGTGTGGATACAACAAGACCCATAAAACTATGGCAACCACTACATGCATAGCATAGGTCCAACTCCTTCCTAACAGAAGGTTGTAGTTGAGAGGTGCATCGACCACTTCAACTTTGACGCACACGGGATTTCCTCCTAGTTGCATGACGAAATAAGAAATGATTCCATGTTGTCTGAACAAACGATCGTCGAAAGCAGTAAGAAGAGGAGGTGATGGAGACAAAACAGATTGGTCAATGGCCTTCCAACATGCTAATGACATCACGCATGTCGAGCCATCCTCATAAACCACCATGCAGAAAATATTGTGTGTAAAACATTTTGTGGTGTAAGCCACTACTATCTGAAATGCAACGTGGTATGGGAGATGAGGTTTCAAGTCGGTCATATCAAGCATGATCGTTCTCAGATAACAAGTCTTAGAAAATCCTAAGGAAGCTAATAGATCCTTTCTCTAGTGAAGGGAAGCTATGGAGGACCTCCAAAGCAGACATTGCACAAGGGGTTTGTGAAAAATCCTCCACAACAGAGTAGTTTTGGGCGGCCCTCACGTTTGGATTGTGGGAATCTTTCTTGAACTCCCCTTTTGGGATGTGTGTCATTGTTTCTCCCATTGTCTTCTCAATCTGGAGAGGAATTGATGGGTTTACGACTTCTTTACCCTTTTCAACAGTGTTTGGTATTCTGTAATCGTGTGCCCTAGTTGTTATGAAAGCATCACCTTTCATCATATAAATGTTCATGGTCGAGGGATTACTAGAAGACGAAGGGGGTCCCTGACTACCCCCATCCGCACTCGTACAGGATTGAGTCAAATTTTTCCCATGAGGGAATGGGTGAATTAACACAATAGGTTGTTGTTGCACCAATAACTTATGGGCCTATACAAGTTGAGGGAACAGATGAGTCGGGTGGTCTTCCGTGCAAAGGCTACAAGGATACTTTGACTTTATTTTCTCTGTGTTTCCCCACCAACATTGTTGGTGGGTTTCTTATCCCCCTTACCCTTCTTTCATTGTTTATTCTTTCCATTAGGCTATTGGTTGGCCTTTAGGTTCATCGAATGCACACTGTGTACTTCAGACATTCGAGTAGGGGGAGCAGCCGAACCATGGGTTTGGTTGGTTGTTGTCTTCTATATCGACAATTTTTGTAATTTATTTGACATCTGATCAACGACCTTTTCTTGTGCTAAACCAACAATACCATCGGCATGTGGTCCAGACTTGTGTTTGGGCTTGTCAAGGATAGATCGTGGCACATCTAGAAAAACCTCGTAAAGTAAACCAGACTGAGAGTATATCAATTCAATTTTTTGAGCTCTCATTATCGCCTCTTCTTGGAAAACACTCCTGACATTGCAACGTCCTTGGATAAATGAGGTACCAAAGACTTAAGGAACCACTCTAGCAAGAAATCTGGTGGGACTAGCACTTTTATCAAACTCTTCCTACACCACCATTCTTGGATGTGATCCGAGATATGATCAGCCTTTGTTTGCTCAAAGTTAGCCAGCAATTCGGTGTTGGCATCGTATCTCACAGGTAGTTGGAAATGGTTTAGAAAAACCATTGCCAATTCTCCAAAAGTAGAGTATCTTGAGCGGTCGATCTCGATCTACCATTTTGTGGCACTCTCGATAAGAGTGCATTGAAACAGACGCAATTGTATGGATTTGTCTCGCAACGAGTTCAATGAGCACCATAGGTGAAAAGTGGTCACATGATCGCCTGGGTCTTCGTTAGGCTTAACTTGGAACTTCATAATGTTTGAAGGAAACTTCATTGGCATGGGAGGCCAATGCGGATTGTGACATATTGGGTCATTTAATAACCTTATCAAGTCTAGAAAATGTAAAGTTTCCAGAAACGGTAGCTTGGTTTTTTTATTATATATAGGAAAAAAGGAGCCTAGAGTTTGGTTGGCACCAGGTTTCCAGGAAAAGTTAGGCTACTAACCAAGGTTCTTGTAAATACCATGGTTTTGGTCAGCGTACAGATACTTCAATTGTTGAGACGTCATCAGATGACTCTTGTAATTCGACGTTGAGGGTTGGGTGGGGATTTCTCCCTGCATTGTGTTCTAGGTATTCTGGAAAGGGTTTTACCCTACTGATCTGACAAGCATAGGTACTGATTCTTTCCCAGGGTTCCACTGGCCATGGAAGGGGTTTACCCCAGTCAATATCCTTGATGAGGGGACTAATCCTTGCCACAGATTTCAAGGTCCCTGTGAGGAGGGGACTCTTGTGTTTGCCCCCTATGTAGGAATAGTACCATGCACAAGATTTTGTTTTCCATAAATAGGGTTGCCCCCAGTCGAGATGACAGCTGATGAGAATGCATTATTACCAAACGTTTCAAACAAAGAAAATGACATTAAACCCACCAGTGTGGTGTAGGAAGAAGGTCATTGACTGCCTGCTCCAAACAAGCTGTAGTTTATGTTTGGCCCGACAGATTATTGGGGAGCACCAGTGAGTGAAGGGGAAAAAGGAGGTATGTGACCCCCGTCATAAGGGAAAGTGTTATAGGGGGTTGAGATACCCCCCATGGACCCTTTCAAAGGAGCGTTTGAGATCCCTACCCCCAAACCCAAGGTTTGTAGAGTGGAGTAGGTGAGGACAGAGTTCATATCAAAGTTGGGCATCCCGTATGAAAATGGAGGGCCCATCTCACTCTGTGTGAATGAAGCAGTGATCACCGCCATAGAAAGAATCATACTGCTACTAGAAGTAGAGGTGGTCGAGACCATGGTGGTCTGAACCGGTGAAGGTGAGTTAGGATGTGGAACGCCCCTAGTGGTGACATTCATTGAGGGAGTATGAGGACTCCCAGATGAAGTAGCAACATTTGCTTCCATCACTTCTTATAAAACTAACTAACACTCGTGATGAGTTACCCTTGGAGGGACAACTTGTATCAAAATTGGTGCTGACAAGTCAGTGATTGGAGGGTTATATGGCCTGAAAATTTTTGCTCCGAGTTCAGAAATGGTTGGTTCCTCTGGATTCGAGTGTTCTCTTCTTTGGGATGGCTCGAGAACAATTTTAGTTAAGCCCTAATATTGGCTCATTACCCCTTAATTGGGGCATATTATATTAGTAATTTTATTTTATTTATGTCGGCTTTAGTCCATTAGTTGTAATTATACCTCCTAGTCTCCTATATATACCAAGGAGACATTTTCATTTTGAATCATCTTGTACTTGACCATTTAAGTGGGAAAAAAGGAGGTTGCCCCCTTGAAGAGGATTATTATCTGAACTTATCTCTTTTTCAAGGCATTGAGTACTTTTTCTGAGGATTTTCTATGCTATATTGATATTTGGTTCTTAACATATGGTATCAGAGCTCAAGGTCTTGGGGTTTCCCTGCTACATCTAAGACACCTTGGAATTTTAACTATAATTTTTTTTATACAATGTTTCAAAAGGAAAGTATTAGAGTATATTTATTAGAAGGATCAAGGTATGTTGGGTTAAAAATTGATCTCTTGAGGCCTTATACTTTCAGAGATACAGCCTGTACAAGATAGGGTTCTGGAATCATCTGAAACTGAGTCATTGCGGAATTTTCTCTATAAAAAAATTTCTGTAATGTTTCAGACCATGCACTCTGGAGGGTATTTATAGAAATTAGTAAGGTATTTGTGGTAAAAATTTAATCTTCTGGGTCATTATAAATTTGTAGATACACCCTGTGTAAGATAGGGTATCTGACTAGTCCTATTCACTAGTCTCAAGAAAGTGTTCTAGGTAAAACAATCATAACTTCTTCCTAGAGTATCCAAATTGAGTGGGACTGGTTTCATTGGATCTTGAACAGTCTATAGTATTTATGGTGTGAGTTTCAGAATTTTATATCAATTATTTTGTGCAGAGAATGTTATACAAGTGAGATCTCCTCGAAAGGCCAAAAATCGGCAAGTTGTGGGGAAGTTACCGTAATTTCCACTTGGCACATCCAATTTTGATCAGACATGTGGAATTGCAGAGAAGAAATATCAGAGAACTACATAAAATAAAGTTTCATACCCAGAAGGGACAAAACTTGGGAGATACAACAGAAGAAATATTGTCTAGTAGAATCACCTCAAAATCAAGGTTCAAAAGTGATACTTGGCCAACATGCCACCAAAAAAGGGAACTTCTACACCAAATAAGCCTCTAGAAAATCCTACTTGGACTCTTGATGAAGGTGAAGAAATGCGTAGGGACATAAATGATTTACAAAAGAAGATAGTAACAAAATATGAACTACAAGAGATGATGGAGGGTTTAAAAGGGGAGATCACAGAAGTATTGAAAAATTTCGTAACAGAGAAGACACCCGAAGGTGAAAATGCATCCCATGAAATTCATGATGAGGACACAAGGAAGGTGAATCAAAAATGGAGAAACTCCAACTTTGGTTTCAAGACCAACCACGTTCCTGAGATTGATATGAGGAAGTTTGATGGAAAGGACCCAATCACATGGATACTTCAGATGGAGCAATTCTTTGATCTCCATAATGTGCCACATACACAAAAGGTACAAATTGCTTGTTTATATTTAGAACCTAATCAG
>WSFP011482017.1:0-16024 GCA_009831015.1 Picea engelmannii | reverse complement strand
TATCATATCACACATTCAAGTACTATTGATCTACATTCGTTGATCCATCCTTAGTATTTTATTTTCTTCTCATGTTTCTTGTATATTCTATACTTAACCCTTTTTCCCTTTCAGATATAGGTTGCAGAGTAGGCTACCACCAATTTTGTATGTCCTCAAACCCACAAGACTATACTTAGTTATTTTTATTACCCGATGATCCCGACAATTAGTCATTTTTCCTTTCTGTGGAAGACCCATCATGGGAGACCAAGCCACTTCTCACCCCACAAATACCCAAGTCCTGCAACCAACAAACCCACAACACTAAAAAATTACCTCTCCTATTTATACATAATTCATAAAACACCTTTTATCATTTTCATACTTATCCAATTTACTGAATGTGGATTCAGGGCACCCCTTCGATTTCATTCAACTTTTCCCTAGACCCATTGTCCCACATCCCACATTTTTACATTCTCCAGAGTGACTTACTAATTTCTACAACCCATGAAATTGATCCTTTTGGTACTTAGTGTATTCAATCAATGTAGATGTAGGACTCCCTCTTATCTCTCTCTTTTTTCCCCATACCCCACAGTCCCTCATCCTACATTCTTTCATTTATCATAATACACTTTCCATTCCTCACTTCACACATTCATACTTAACCATTTTTCATGTTCCTCGATACCATATCACTATTACTGATGGAATTTACTCCCCACCACCACATCATCCACCACTTGTGTGAATATAATATCATTATTGAGTGGTGTGAATTTCATAAAATATTTGCAATAAATCCAAAATCAGATCATGCAAACTGGAAATTTTGAACTAAGAGCTACAATAGTCGATAATCAAGGAAATATGTGGTAAAAATAAATAAAGAATTAAATGCCATGTTGTAAAAGACTATATTGACAAGAGAACCACATATTCATAAAAAGGGAAATATGTGTAAATACATGTCAAATAAAAGGAAATACTTGTGTTGTGGTGACACTGTCAACACCCTTGGACATAAAGACCACCAATTTTAGTGGTCACATGCATATAAGTGGTACTTGTCTCTCCCACCTACAGAAAAGGAATTGAACAAAGTATGGAGCTCGTGTATTTCATTGGTTGGGTGTGTACTGGAGGTAGCGTATTTTAAAGAGTTGGTCCTCTAGTGTGTCGATAAGTTTGATACAGAGCAAAGAATCATCCAAATACAAGGAAAGTCATCGATTTCTTTGTCCCCTTCAATGTTTAGGAGGAACATGAGACTTCCTTACCCCACTACGTTATTCAAGAATGCATACGTTGATGAGTTTATTAAAGAACACATAGGAGGAACAAATCTTCTTGAAAGTTACCTCAGAATCTTGATAATTGATATCAATTCTTCTCAGGTTGAGGTATGCTCTCTAAATTACCCATATAAAGAGTTTTCTTGGATTTCCACCAAAATAATTAGACAAGAGTCCATGGCCTTGATGCCAAAATACATTGTGTATATTATCCATCATGCTATTCATGAAAATGCCATGATATATTGGACCTTCATTATCTCGAACGAGATTTTGTTTTGGTTGGGGAGCTTGAGAAAAACTAAAAAATTCTACATGACTTCATATTTTTTTATTTTTTATTTTATAGTTTATTGTCATATTTTTGAGGATTTTCCTAGAGCAAGAAATTTTGACTTCAATAAAGAACCAAATTCTTTCTGGCACTTGGTATTATGGAGGCATAAGGTTCCATATAATTTTTATGAAGTTCATTTTTTTTTTCTATTTGATTTTAAGAGGATGATTCATGTACCTATTGTATCAACATAATCACTAGAAGTTGCATCCTTTCTATATGAGAAAGGAGTTTTTTAAGCCTTAGAAGAATTTATTTTTATGAGATTGTATGGATTCTAGGGGAAACCCTTGTTGTTACCATTTTATTTTTCTGACAGACTTTTCGCCATTGAAGTGTGTAGATAGTACAAGTACTGGGCACACTTTTTCAATGAGAAAAGGAAAAAAACAATTTATACCACTACCATTGAGAGTTGGAGAGATATATATCAAACATGTATCTCATTTATATGGATATGTTTTTCAATTGGACAACCTCACTTTGAAGAAATCCTAGGCCATCAAGGGTTTTGATTCAAATTTTTTGTTTTCTTCACATATGTCATTAGTCAGGTATGCTTCATATTTCAATAAGTTTGAGCAATTTGAAGAAGGAGGGGGAGATAACCAAAATCTCCCAGAAACATTTTTTGAAGATACCCTAAATTATATTGAATAATTGGCTAGCACAAATGAGTGGTACAAGCAAAGGGGCAGAGAGACAACAAATAAAAACCCCAATTCACCTAATGTATCCTACAAAATCACCTCAACAAAGACCAAACCTCTAAGTAGTTTTCATGAAAAAATAAGGTCATCCACCATAAACTCAGATGATGGTGGAGACAAGGAACCTACTAAGAATACAATTGAAAAACCTCATACTATTCATAATTCCAGAAAAAGAAAAAGAGAAATTCAAAAGGAGGGACAAGAATTACCTGAAATTGAAGGAAGTCCCAAAGCCATGGAAGTTGACGATGTGATAGAAGTGCCCAAATGGGTAGAAAAAATACTGATTGAAACTAGGGTTATTTTTGAAGAAATGGCTTCTCAAAAGCCATAAATATTTGAAGGGTATTTTGTTATGTTACACCACGTGGCCTACCATGAAAGTTCCAAAAAATTGTTAATTGAAAAGGTAAGCTTGAAAAATAAATAGGTTTTGAAGAAGTATTTTGGCGCAGGGGCAGACCCAGGGTTCAACGCTACAACAACGCACCAAAAAAACCCTAACTATCAGCCCTTTCGGCAACACCTACGAAGCATATGAAGTCTCACCCGAAGTAGAGGCAGGGGTCATTGTGAGACTCAGGTGTTTGCAACCTTAGCTGGAACAAAGATCTGTGATTATGATACTTAATAGAGCACTTATCACTGTCATATTCTCAATATGAAATCAATATCTACTTCACTAATAAAACAGAGATTCGCAACATTCACACTAATATAATTTAATTAAGCACTTAGCACAAATAGATGAATCATATCTAGTAGAAGCAAGCACTAAGAACATTCATAGAAGACAGATCTAACATTCATATCACAAAGCATAAGCAGATCTATCTATCTATATCAAAGCACTTAGAAAGAGAAGTTATAAACACATCAAAACAAGCACAAATAAGAACAACACAGTGTTTACGTGGTTCACCCCCACCTTGGGGCTATGTCCACCAACTCTTCTTCTTTATTGTCTTCAGTCAATAGTTTAGATGCATAGAGCCTCGAAACCCTTACTCTGCACAGGACATAAGATTTGTGCAGATCGCTAGATCATTCTTCCTTGCATTCCAGTACTAAGCCTTCCTAAATCTACTACAATGACCTTCACTTAGCTCTGCAAGTCTCTTACAGTCATGCACAAAGCACTTATAGACTCTCCTTGCACTTAGCATACATTTTCATCACATAGATGCACCACCACTTCTATCTATCCTAAGAATCTATTTATATATTACAAAATAGGCCTAAACATGGGTAAACCCATGGGTTGACATGCCATTCTCATTACATATTCCCATATCCCAAAAAGGACCCAAAAAGGGGCCGAGATCCCATGATCTCTGCTTCATATTGCTCTCCTCCTTCGACAGGTTGTCGAAGTCCAAAAATAGGTCAAACTTGACCAGATATCAACAAAACCTGGTCAAGGGCCAATAGGCCCCCAACACTCACCTGTGATTCATCCTGAGTCACTCTGATGTAGGAAGTTCTGCTTCGAACGCTTCAAGCTCAGCTCGAACTACTTCGACTTGTTGCAGTGCTATGTGCTCTTTTTCAGTAAATTCTTGAATGACTGCATCATTCACAGGTCCTTCCAGGCATTGTTCTACCGCAATGCTAACCTACTCTAGTTCTTCTCCCTAGCCTTCTATCTTTGTAAACAACTGATAGGCCTTATCTTGTACCGGTTGGAGTTTCTGATTTATCTCCATAACTCTGCTCTGGATATTATGGATTTGTTTCTGGGAGGTTTGTTGCTCTTGAGATCTCTTAATTCTCTCCACATCTGACAAAGACTTCAACTATACCTGTAGTGTTTTTGTGTGTTGCTTCACTTCCTGGAGCTACGATTCCAGTGCCTGCAACTCTAGGTTCTAAGTAAGTTTCTCATATTTCTAAGCATTGCGATCAATGAATTTCTTGCATTCTAAGGTAAGGGCCTTCAGTTTTTCAACTTTGTTGCAGGTAGTGGCTTCTCGTTAGTCCCTTATGTCCTGTGGATTCTTGGGCATAGTGCGTAGCTCTAAATATTCTATGCGTTGTTGTATTTGTTGGATCACTTATTCAAGTTGCACTACTTGCCTCGTGACTTGATCCTCTACCTTTACTTCTACAATAGTCATAGAGCGAAGCTCTCTATTGACCATTTGTTTTATTTCGAGTTTCTCTGTGAGCAACTGTTCCTTTTCTTTCTGCAGTTGGGTGTTTTCTCCATCGAACTTTGCCTGGAGAGAAAGCTTCTCCCATTCTACAGTACTGTGTTTCTCTACAAGGACTCCTTGTACTTGTGTCAAAGCCTGGGTGGCTTGCGCTATTTCTTCTTGTGCTCATCGAAGGAAAGATTCAACTGTATCAACTATTCGGTGGAGTTGAGCTAGCTCATCTCCTAGTTATGGTGTTCCTAATGGAAAAGGCGCAGTGGAGATTGCACGGCTAGACTGTAGTGCTTGCTATACTCCTTGGAGCTCAATCTCGATTCTATTGTACATCACTTCTTTCTTAGCCTCTTGTTTCTCTACTATCTCCAGCAAAGCATCATTCAAGGCCTCTATAATGAAATTGAAGTCATCTAAGGTGAGAATAGTCTACATTTTGGTCATAGAAGATTTATATTTCTTCCAATAGGAAGCCTTTGGGGGGGGAACCTTCCTTTTCTTCGAGGGGTCCTCCTCATATCTAGGCAGTGTAACCTCACCTTTCTTCCATTCAACTTCTATGCCATATATCTCTCCACCATCACCTCCTTCCTCTAGTGATATGGAAGCATTCTTCATGGATGCACTATCTAAATCCTGAACCTCTTTAGTTTTCTTCATCTTGCTAGGTCCGGGTGTATCCTGCGCAGTTTATGGACTATCTATATTAGATATCTCTATAGGGTTTGCTGGAATGAGGAGGTCTACCGACTAGTCCTTAGTGATCTCCTCCAAGTCCTCCTCTGTTAGCTTATAGTAGGACTAAAGTTGTTTCTTGTGCTCGTCAGCATGCGCTGTGATATAAATGAAATGGCAGTCCGCACTGAATTTCATCAAAGTTCGGAACCTGTGCAAAGTATTCAGAATTATGAGAGGCATGGATTGTATGGCTACCTTCAACTAGTTGTAGTATGCATGAAATACAACATTGGACTGCCACTATTTATTCTTGTCGCTTGAATACCACAGTGTGTTGAACTTTGTAGCCAATGGTTCAAAGGGCTCGATGTCTGGGAAGGTCGCACCTTCTGGCATCTCCCACACAATGAAAGCGATCAGGATCAATATCCAGCTGAAGTGAAATTCATACTCTTGATCATGGGCTTCTATGCAGTCAAGTTCTAATTAGTTCACCATGTACTTCTCCCAATTCATTTGTAGGCCCTCTGCGCACTTCCCTGCGAGGTCGACTACAAAACCAGTGACTTGGGTGGGTCGGTTCTTTCATACTAACTTTCTTGCGATTAATTGATAGGTGAGGTGCACTATACCGCTCTGGATAGAATCTACCTTGTAGCCTCATGTTCCCTTTTGGACATCGTCGTAGGTGTCCTTGATCCTTTGAGCTAGAACGCGATCCATTGTTTTTCCAAGATAGAAATCATGTGGGTTAGGGTCTTTCATACTTAGCCCTGCGATCTGATTTATCAACATCAGATCCACTGTTATGTAACGGTTTAATCATAGATAATCTCCATGGTAACAATACAACAACAATTTGACACATGCATTCACCTCCTGGTGTCGTCCGAAGTGTGGAATCTTCATTATGTTCAACAAGGTGGACTGCGTGAGGTTATGGGTCCATGACTAAGGGATGATCTTCGAATTCTTTCCCTTTATTATGGTCAGGTACTTATGTAGGGTGAGCATGTTGTAGACCTTCCTGTCGCCAAGGTTGAAGTCGCTAAACTTCAACACTGCAATATTTCTTGGTCTACGCGAACTACGTGTATCCCTTTCGGGAGGTATGTAGTGATCAAGGCATACTCAAAGTCTCTGGGAACATTGTCTTGATTTATTACGGTGCTTAGAGGTCATAGATAGGTGGGTAATATTCTTATAATTAACTTAGCATTCATGAGATCATCCCTGTGCTTAGTTCACTTCTCATCTGATGGTCGGGATGGTCTGGCTCAAGTAGTTGATGGAGAGGTTGGCAGTCCTCTCATGGATGATTCTTATACACCTGTGGATAATCCTCTCTCTGACATGACTCTTTCAGTCATCAGGTCAAGGAGTACTTTTGTCACTGATTCTTCAACTACATTGAGTTCCTTGGACATATGTGCTTGGGATTAATTATATTGGGGTCAAATTAACTTAGACACTGCAGTGAGATAAAGAGAAAGAGTGAAAAAATCATTGTATAAACTTGGCTTAGTCTGTGGGCTCAAATTCTCAATTAGAAAAAGTGTTCTCGGTGCGTGGCGCAACGGGATAAATAGGTAACTCGGAAATGGTTCGCTTGCAACTGGTATGAAGCCTTTGCTAACCCTATTCTATCCATTATGGCACAGTCCAACAGTTTGATGAGGAACCATAACTGCCTTTCTACCCATTTGGAGTGTCCATCGAACAGTTATAATGTCCCCAATGACTATATTTCTTTGCCATGGCAAAGTTCCATGTGTCAGTGCTCTGATATCCCGACGAAGCTCCAATTTTGCAAATTTTCCTTCTGCAAAGTTCCCTCTGGAACTTTATGTAACTTTTCAATCTTAACCCTTTTCTTACTTAACTTTTTATCCTTCTTTCCAGTGAGCTTCGTCTCAGTATGTCTTTTTCCATTCGGATTCTTATCTTCGTTTGACATAGTCACTGAGGGATATTGATATTCTTTCCTAGGATTCAGGGGTAGTACCTCTTCTTTATCTGGGGTAGGTACTTCATTCTTCTATGATTCCTCTAATGCTCTTGCAGATTCGACATCTGGGCCTCTAGTGTTAAATAGATTCGATCTGTTCTACTATTCTTTAATCAAGTGTGTGATCCTTCTAATCATGAAATCTTTTAATTCTTGTTTCTTTTGCTCCAAACATTTTTCTTCTTCCTTTCTTCTGGCTTGATCTCTATCAATCTAAGGTTTCCCTAGTAACATGGTAAATGGGGCCATGTCTTCAATAAATTTAATAATCTCAAAATCTTCTTCTGTCAAAGTTCCATTGGCATTCATAGGTATTTGAGCGATCCTTCCACATAAGTTAATCAACTTTCCTTTGAATAA
Organism: Picea engelmannii; assembly: GCA_009831015.1. Lineage (NCBI taxonomy): Eukaryota > Viridiplantae > Streptophyta > Pinopsida > Pinales > Pinaceae > Picea > Picea engelmannii. The sequence continues at coordinate 8,498 of WSFP011482017.1, read as the reverse complement.
CCCTACTCCTAATGAAGGAATCATAACAGGCCTCCCTATAGATTCCCAAGTTCTTACTATCATGATATTCGCCTATGTTTCTTCATCCATAACATAGTCAATGCCGAAGTCTCCTATTCTTGCTTCAAGGCATTCTTTTTCTTTGAAGATCTCTGATAAGCTGACATGTCGGTGGTCATTCAGGGTTTCCTTCATCTATAACAACACTTTCTCTGATTCTTTCTGGGATTCTGCTATAGTCTCTATATCTACCTTAGGGTTTTCCTGATTCAGATTCATTCGCTCAACTTTAGAAATCATTCTAGGGCAATCCAACACTTCATGGTCCATAGCTTTGCAACAAAAACAACTAGCTATTCCTTAGCAAGATGTTCTGGTCTTCTACATCTGTAACAGAGGGTTAATCCTCTCTTTCTTTTAAATGATCCTCGGCTTCTCTTGTACTGCGCACTAGGAGCATAGCATCTAACCTGCAACAAATTATTTCTAGGATCCTGCATCCATTTGTTATTCCAAACATTCTTTATATGCATATGTATAACATATATTTCACTATTCTTGTCAAATCTACTCATATCAAGCCTTCTTTCATCTCTTAGTGCCCTAGTTTTCAAGCTAGGACAGAACCTATCAAACATACCTAGATCCATACTTTATAAACAAAAATTTTCACTTATCTTACTTTTACAGAGTACAATGCTTTTAGATCTAGAATTTTCCTACTATTCTTACCTTTATTAGAGCACAAAGCTTACAGATCTTACCTCTTTTCTTCAGATCTGGCCTTTTTTCTTCAGATATGACCTCTTTTCTTCATATCTGGCCTCTTTTCTTCAGATCTGACCTCCCTATTGGCACAAAGCTTCACAGGTTAAGTAAAATACTGTGCACTAGGGAAACATATCTATGCATGGAGCTTTCACAACTTCAGGAGGAATATTTCCACAAATATTCTTCTTTCTCAGTTCCCAGCAATCACATTTTCACGTCTTGGCAACGGAACCATTTGTTGGCATAGGGGCAGACCCAGGTTTCAACACTACAAAAACATACCAACAAAACCCTAACTACTGACCCTTTCGGCAACACTTGCGAAGTAGATGAAGTCTCACTTGAGGTAGAGGCAGGGGTGGTTGCGAGACTCAGGTGTCTGCAACCTTAGCTGGGACAAAGATCTGTGATTATGATACTTAATAGAGCACTTAGCACTATCAAATCCTCAATATGCAATCAATATCTACTTCGCTGATAAAACAGAGCTTCACAACATTCACACTAATCTAATGTAATTAAGCACTTAGCACAAAAATATGGATCAGATCTAGTAGAAGCAATCACTAAGCACATTCATAGAAGTCAGATCTAACATTCATGGCACAAAGCATAGGAAAATCTATCTATCTATATCAAAGCACTTAGCAAGAGAAGTTATAAACACATCAAGACAAGCACAAAGTAGAACAACACAATATTTACATGGTTCACCCCCACCTTGGGGCTACATCCACCAACTCTTCTTATTTATTGTCTTCAGTCAATAGGTTACATGCACAGAGCCTCGAAACCCTTACTCCACATAGGACAAAATATCTGCACAGCTCGCTATATCCTTCTTCCTTGTGTTCTAACACTAAGCATTCCTCAATATGCTACAATGACCTACACTTAGCTCTACAAGTCTCTTATAGTCATGCACAAAGCACTTACAGACTCTACTTGCACTTAGCATACATCTTTATCACATAGATGCACCACCACTTCTATCTAGCCTAAGCATCTATTTGTATATTAAAAAATAGGCCTAAACATGGGTAAACCCATGGGCCGACATCCCATTCTCGTTACATATTTCCATATCCCAAAAAGGATCCAAAAGGGGCCGAGATCCTACGATCTTTGCTTCGTCTTGTACTCCTCCTTCAACAGGCTGTCAAAGTCCAAAAATAGGTCAAACTTGACCAGATATCAACAAAACATGGTCAAGGGCCAACAAAGTGGAAGTCATAAATCGATTTTCATGGGGTTCCACTCTAAAAAATCATGCAATTTCATGATGAAACTGAGGAAACCTTGAAGGGGTCCATTTTTTATGTATAATTGTTTTTGTTTTTTTTAAAGAGAGAATAAAGGAATTAGAAAACAAATTGATTCCATAATCTTTATTTGTTGAGCCTATCACTACAATACATCCAACCTTTAGTCTTGAATATGTCCCATAGACCAGTTCTAGATTAAAGGGTCCATCTAGCTTACTAGTGGTTGTACATTGGAGATAGTATTAATATTAAGAAAAGAATAGCCTTAATCCTTGAATTTTGGGAATTATAAACAAAGCTCAACTACTTTCTCAACAAGGGTTTTTCACTTTAAATAGTATCTCCATAAATATTTAGAAAATGTTGAAGGATTATATAAGGAAGCAGTGGGAACATTTGCAGAGAAAGTTTCAATTTTAAGTGAGATACATAGAAGAGATCAAAACCTTCCCTCTACGATTTACATGAAATAGATCAACGCTTGTTGGCTAAAGAGAATTAAATTTCTAAGAGATTTTTTGTCTGAGTGTGATACCATTAACATTAAAAGGGGTGACATATTCTTGAAAATTGTTGATTTGACCAAGGAGTTGGATGGCCCAAATTTAATAATGGATACAATACTTTTATCAAGGGAGAAACTACAAGAACAATTGGATGCATTAAAAGTTGTCTGGGCCAATGAAATTAGTGATTCAATTGATTTCTCTAAAGAAGAAATAAAAAGGTGGTTATTCCGGTATGTAAATAAGAATGGGGAAATTGAGGACACACTCCATCAGTTAAGCCTTGATTTAAGAGAACTAGAAAACAAGTTATTCAAAACTAAGACCAAACATGAAATAAAAGTTGCTCCAATGAGGGAGTACATTGAATAATGTTAACAAAGACCTTAGTTAAGATAACCAAAATATATCAAGAAGAAGTTGTTAATTTATCTATGCCACCTCCAACACAACAACAACCTACAAAATATGCCACAACAGGAAAATAAGGGTTCAAAATTTCCATCATAGTAAGTCAAGTAGTCACCTTGTTCTTGATTTCACCACTTTTTCTTCATCAGTCAATAGTCATTTTTCATTTTTTGTTCCCAGAAACTTTGAAACCAAAGGCTGATCCCTAAATTATTTCTTTTTTTCTTCAATATATCTCTTCATTTTATGTCTCGTGGGAGCCCCATCCCAGTCCTCTTTGAAGGAAAAACACAATTTAATTTTATTGAAATCTCAGAAATTATTGTTTATTTTTACAAAATTGACATCTATTATTTTTTGAGGTTCCGAGACAACTATTTGGGACATAATATTACTAGTCTCTCATACTTTAAGTTCTAAGCATGAAATTTCAAATGTGCTACTATCAAAATAATTTTTTCATTTAAATGGAATGATCAGTTAAATTTATCTTATATATGTAGTCCTTATTTTTCTTTCCTTTGCTAAATATTATGTCTTACTTTGATGAGTGTTGTAATGGAAATTTCGTCCTATGATAGTGTATACTCTTTGATTTACAATCTTATATAATAGTGTAAATATTTGATTTATGTAAGATACTTGGTCCTTTCTCAGGTACTCTATGTTAGAATAATGTTGATACACTCATGTAACCATAGACAATGCTACACCATTGTCACCCATCCGTAGGCATAAAGCTACCCCCGAGCACCTTAACCTTTTCTAGATAGAATGATTCCAAGAAGCCACACCATAACCAATAAATAATTAAGAGAGCACACCATCTCCAAGGGTAGTGCACAACAGAAAGTACTAGAAAGACTAAAAAAAGAGAAAATTGTACAACCACAACTACTCCTCGTCCTCCAAACTTGTGCATTGTTTCTAGTTTCCTGAGTAAGAGTGAGTGAAAAAATGAACCAATACGTCCTCTATTTATATTAATATGTCTAGTGAATTTTCTGGCCGGTCTGATGATCCATATGGACTTTAGTGGCCTCCAACCTATTCCAACTGGCTCATTTTGGCAGTTTTCCAATTTGGTAGTTTTTTCCCTAGTTTTCGGGTCCTTGACTTGTGGGGCCATTTTGAGGCCCTAAACAATGTTTTTTAGGGCTCTCCATAGTCAAAATGATTTTTTATAGATAGCAACAAAATGTGTAGTCCTCATATAGACCTCTCCAAAGGGATATCGTGTGTCTAAAATGGAGATCGTATGCAAAAGTTACAACCCCGGGAAGTTGATGTACTAACTTACCCAAACGGGGCCCACATGACTATTGGCGCTTCATCTCCTAGGGTTTGGTTTTTTGGATGTCTAGGGTTTTTGACATTCTTGTTTATTGTAAAAAATGCCTTCAAATCCTCATTGTAATCATCTTCTTGTGAATGAGTGCAACCATAACATCTCTTCTCAGAGATAAGCCACCACCTTTCTAGCAAGCTTTTCTCCGTTGCATTTTACAGTTTCAGCTTATTTCCTTATTGAATAGAAACCAGTTTTATTGTATATATTTTATTCTGTGTTAAGCATATTTTGATAATAATTTGTATTCATTTCATTCTACAAATATATTCCGGATCAGTGGTATCAGAGTGGTCTTCTCCTTGTTGTTCTTAATGCATGTCCCCAACGAAGTCAAGGTACAAAGAATTGGGTCTCGAGCTTGTTTCTCTTGAGGAAAAAATCTCTCGCATGCCCAAAAGACCTCTCATGGTAGAAGAAAATAAAGACGACGAGACATGAGATCCCTTAAAAATGTTTCTCGAGGAAGCCCTCACACAATAGAGGAACGAGATGATGGATAGTTTTGTGCAAATCCTTCGGTGGATACCAATAGGTGATGCATCTTCCTCAAACGGAGGCTCCACCCCCTTCAAGGTATAGATCAAATTCTATATTCCTATATTTGAAGGTCAGATAGACATAGATACAATAGACAAATGGTTGAATCTTCTAGAAGGGTATTTCTCTATCCATAACTTCTCGAATAGATAAAATATTACTTTTGCACTCCTCAAAGCCATCCCCCATGTCAAATATTGGTGGGAAACTTTCTGTGAGAAAAAGGAAATGAAGGAACCCTCATTATTTACAGTCGCAATCACCTGGGATTCCTTTAGAGATTCTATTAAGGAACAATACTACCCTTTTGGAAGTTATCACGACCTGTACACAAAATGGACCACACTGCAACAGGAAAGAGACCAAGCGATGCTCGAGTTCACAAATATCTTCCACACCTTGTGCACCAAGTTGGGTATCAAATATTCTGAGAGACATTTGATGCTCAAGTATCGCAGAGGTCTGCATAGATACATGCAGGCTGAAATGAAGTTTATGGACATCTCATCCTTGGAAAGGCCTACCAATATGTCGTCAAAATCGAGCAAAAGCTCAAACAAAAGACACATAAATTTGGGCATGGGAACCCCTCACAACAAAATCCAGGAAAGGGAAGCCCCAACCTACAGAAAAAAGGATAGAGAAAAGACAAACAACCTCAATATAGGCCACAAAAGAATAAGGACACTAGAAAGACAAAGAAAGATATCAGGAAGTGGTGCGACTTCCATAAGAGCACCTGGTATAACACTATTGATTGTCGCTCGAAGTGGTCGCTGGTGGCTGAGGTGAAAGCCTCTGAATAAGATGTTGGTTCCGACTCTGAGTCAAAATGATGTAGGAACACCCTCAAGCAGTGTCCACTCACAGGACCTCCTCCTTCCTTGGCCCGAAGAACTGAAAATCTCTTCTAATTCCCTATCAGGAATTTTCCACACCCACAGCAGTTCTCCAAAAGATCTCCCTTAGCGATCGGGAAATCAAACTTCGCAGTTTCGTCAGTCTTGTGGTTTTGGATTCTCAAAACCCCGATCCCCAATGCAAGTCAACGTTGACTCTTACCTTTCTCTGTCGAAACTTTCTCCTATCGCGATTTTTCTACTCGTGATGCTCAACAACTCGGTTTTCCGACTCCTGATGCCCGATACACCGAAACTCTGACGCACGCGCAAGTTGTCCCTTCAAATCCTGCCACTTCTATCGGGATTTCAGACTTCGCGGGATCGCGAATCCTGATGTCAATGTCTCGATGCTTCTCTCTGCAAAACCCCGATGACTTATGCCACATGTCTTCCACTCTGATTCTTGTCGTCCCACACAACTCTTCCATCGGGATATCGCGTTTCGCGATTCCAAGCTGCAACAGTATCCGGTCTCCGAAATCTCCGATGCTCCAAACCTCGACTTCTTTGGATCTTCTGACACGCATCCCAATTGATGGATGGTTCTGAGTCCGTCAGAATATCACGGATCGCGATATCACAATTCCTATTGTAATACTTTGGAGGTTCAATCTACAAAACCCCGATACATGATATACGTGTAGATCCAACGGTCTTGGATGACTTGGATCAATGCTCTATCTGTCCTGAGCTTAAACCTTCAGGAATACACCACTGTATCTCCCCTGCACATACACAAGATCTGATGACCCACGAAAATTCACAGATTCTCCTCGGAGAATACCGACCATCCGTTTCTTCCCGATGAATTCTGCGAAAGGACTAAGTGTTCTTTTCCACGGAACCCGTTCACCTACTCGCAAACTTGCGATTCTTCCCTCAAACTTCAAGTCACAACTTGTCCTCATTGTTCTCCAACAAAATCAAAGGCCTATCCTTCCTGAGCTTTTCCCACAGCTTTAAGTCTTTAGAAAGAGAACCCTCTTGCATGCACTCCTTGCGGCAAACCTTCAATAATGTCTAAGTGTTGAAGTCCCTCGACTCTGCACACCCTTGCAGCAACAGTCTTTCAGCTCTTTACTCAGGTTTGCAACCCTGAGACTTTTAGCCAGCCTGTGCACTCCTTGCACGACCCTATGCCCAACTGCACCTTTGAGGAAATGAGAACAAAAGCTATCTCTATTTGAACCCCTCTATCAACGCAGTCCTTGCGGACAATTCGACTGCACTCCTTGCAGGAATTCTACAGCTCAAATAGAGAAACAATTGAAACTCATTCCTTCACCCTTTCAGGATTCAATTCAAACATGAAATCATATACACAACACATAAAAGCAAATGTGTGACTGAAAGCAACTATTCATGAGCACATCAACATCAATACACAGAGAACAGACATAAAAACCATGAATTTGAGTCAATCTCTTCTATTAATTCAAGTATCTGTACATGGGTGTTCTTACACAGCTCTCTGCATGCTCCTACTCTAATGATCCAGAATTCTCCATAATACAAATGCACAATGAGGGTGTCTATATGATCAAAATCTGGACCAGGGGTCAAAATTTTGCTCAAATTTCAAAGTGCTCGGAATGCAATGAAAACGGTGCCATTGTGTCTGTCTCGTCTTCCTGATTCCGGTGGTATATTTAATTTCTCAAACAGAGTCCGTATGGATAAGATATCGCGATCTGTTCGCCAAGGAAAACATGCAAAAATTTGATGCTGACTGTACCTGTCCGTACAGTCCGTACGGTGACATGGCATAGGTCGTACGACTCACATGTGGCAGTTGATGTGGCAGGCATTTACTGGTTAGCAATTGGACGAATGTGGTTTTGACACGTGGAATCTATTGAGAAATGGTATGGTGCCACATGACCCAGTCATGGGCGGCCATGTGGCACCCGTTTATTGGCTATGGTCGATTGATTGGTTTTATAAAAAATTTATGGGTCCGTGGGGTTCAACCCCGAGACCTCCTCCCACTGTACAAAGCTTTAACAAAGTCCAATCCACCAACGCGCCATGCCATGGTTCTTAACAACCATAGGTTTAAACTTTTATTTAAAGTGGAGTTATGTGTAAACGGCGGGGGGGGGGTCGGGCCAGGGCTTAGCCCCGACCCCGGTTCTATGCTATTACATATGACCATGTGTTAAATGACGCGCAGGGGAGTTGTAGTGGCTCCAGCCCCCGGTCACACTCTCCGTTCACATGACCCTACCTCCGATGGTTTGCGCGCGGTGTTTGAACATTGTAGTCGTTGGTTTGGGGATTAAATATGTGACCCACGGTTCTATGTGTGGCATGTGACCACTTTATATACGGAGCGCGGGAATTAGCCCACGGTTTTAATTTATATTTCATATGACTATTACATATGACTATAACCATGTTTGCGTGCGAGGATTTGTTTTGGGTTTAGTTTTGTGTTTAAACGGTTATGCAACTACACACCCGCCACTTGTCACACTTCTACTTGCCTATAGACGGAGCCCCTTTATACATTACGCAATGTCGTATGGAGGACCTCATATGCCCGAGAGCTAAGCAGTTAGGGGCTTGGCACGCCCTAACCGTCCTACAGTTTGGACCGATTTTTGGTTATGCACGGGGCTAGGTTTTAACACGCATTATGGAGCGTGTTCTTGGTTCAGAGCACAAGGGTGCATTTTGGCGAACCAGTTTCAGCAAAGTTGAAGGAGGAAAATGGAGGAGGCCTAACTTCTTCATCTTTTGGCCGATTGAGGTG
>ML880913.1:0-16024 GCA_009831015.1 Picea engelmannii | reverse complement strand
CATCTTGTACTTGAACATTTAAGTGGGGTAAAAGGAGGTTTCCCCCTCGAAGAGGCTTATTATCTGAAATTATCTCTTTTTCAAGGCGTTGAGTACTTTTTCTGAGGTTTTTATATGCTATATTGATGTTTGGTTCTTAACAGCCTCCCTATGGCCTCGACATTCCCGAACCCTAACCCACCCCTAGACTTCCTCGACGAAGTCGAAGCTTTCAAGTCAATAGTGGGATCATTGGGTAGTCCCCCCATGCGTCCTACTACTTCCCAATTCGTGAAAAAACTGGAGCAAAACCCAAAAGTGGTGATCCCTTGCATAGCAGCGCGAAGAAAGGCTCTCTCTTTCACCACCAGAGCACCTGTAGGTTAGTTCATGGGGCTATGGCCTTCACCTCGTCAGATCGACCTTTGTATTGAGAGGAATTGGCATCCACTAGTACATGGACGCATGAATCATTTCTCCTGTGGTAAAGGCTTCTATATTTTTTACCTTTAGCACAAAGAAGATAGAGATCTCATTGTTAGAAATGGCCCTTACTTCTTTTTCCCAAGAGGGTTATACCTAAATAAATGGACCCTATATTTTGACCCAGAAAATGAAATTCCCTCAGTTGTCCCTGTCTAGGTGAGGCTTCCTCACTTTCCATTTCACTTTTGTAGAGATGAAGTTCTAAAAAGCATTGGTGAAACTTTGGGAAAATTTATCGATAAGGCTGAACCTAAATCTAGTATGTACTCCTGTGCCAGGATTTGTGTGGAGGTAGATCTAGAAAAAGGGCTCCTAGAGGAAATCAAGCGAAAGTTAGATGATTGGACCTACATTCATAAGCTAGATTATGAGAAACTCCCATTCAAATGAAAGTCATGTCATGAATACGACCATTTTCCTAAAAATTGCCCCAGTAAAAAACAAGCTCACGAAGTTGATGCCGCACAACAAGAGGAAGGCTAGCAGGAGGTCATAAAGAAATCCAATAATGGAAAAGGAACAGGCTCCAGCCCTGGGTTCTCGAGATCGATCCCCAAACTTGGTCCNCTCCTAAAAAAGATGCCCCTAACCCCTCCAACATCCCCCTCTTTCCCAATCAAAATTCCTTTGAACCTCTGGGTGAATCATCTTCAAAGAAAAATCCTTCCTCAGTGCCTATGATGGAACTTGTTTTGTAACATCCCCAGCTATCAACCGGCCTGGAAAATCCTACTACGCAGATGCTTCACTTAGCTTTGATACCATATTGTAACATCCTCGAGCTCCACAGAGACTGGGTAATGATACCATTGCGAAACATTCACATATAAATATATAACGTGTATTCTAATTGAAATAAAACACATAACCAAAGTTACTGCTACCATACAGACTCAAATGTAATAGATAATAATTCCACATGCAACGGAACACATGAGAACATTCAAGCATCAGTAGCACACACATGCATAACATATAAATTAAGCACAGACCGATACTTATATTTTAGCTGGAGTAAATCCACCAACTACGTGCAGACCTTCCACGAAGCTCCCAGCCATAGACCACGATGCTCATCACGCTCAGTAGTGGGTCACCCCCAAACTAGGACTAAGATCCACCCAGGGCAAGGGAATCCTAGACTAGGCTAAGGTTACATGAAATTTCACAATGCAACTGGAAGGATTCTATCTAGGAGCCTTCTTACACCCACTACTCATGGACACTCATTCCTCACATGCATGTTCCACCCGGGAGTATACACCTTCACAAGAAAAATCTATCAGTTGCTTCACCTTCCTCTCTAGGTCTCAGCAACAGGTCGGATAAGGAATTATCAAAGCTCCGTAGCTGGTGCTGGACTCTCTCTGGGAGAAAACCACTTCCCAGCAAACTCTCTCACCTGGAGAGAGTTGCTCACATGCCTGAAAACCTGCTTCTTCATCCACGGGCCTGACAACCCGCTTATTCAACCAGTTTAAACTCAATTCCCGCAAGGTGAGGACAATAGCCACTGGTCAATACAACTTAGGAAAATAGAAGGCAACAAGCCACACTCAATCCAGGAACTGCGTGGCCACAACAACCCTCAATTACGACACCACATGACTCAAAAAAATATGGGATACCTGGACTTCACAGGATACGCACGGGATAACTCAGTTTTCCCATGGGTTTCAGGGTACGCGACCAAGAAACAATGTAGAGGTCGATCAAAGAGCTCTCAGGTCCAGACTGTGGATCATTCCATGGTTCTCTATGGGTTCAGGATGCGTGACCAGATAACAGAACACAGAGGTCAAGTGCAGAGACAAAAAGGGTTCATACCAACATCCCCGCAAACTCAGGCGGAGGATGGAAGAATGGGAAACAACCCCCAACAAAGCTAAGTCATGAGTTTTAACAGCATGCGCCCAGGTTGACACTTGTCTTCCTAGAGCCGCAAGAGTTCCACTTAGCACATGTTCCCTTTACAGGAACTTAGGACAACACTCAACATGTCCACCTTAGCCTTCAGGAAATAATAATAAATTATTATCCCCTTTAGAGGTAAGCCCCATAGCTTAGCCCCTACGCCCACACACTTAGTGTAATGTTCCTCAAATTTACAAAATAAAAAAAATTCTTCTTAGGGACATTAAAATTTCATTTTTCTTTGATCAACTTGTTTCGAAGGTCTCAAGGTTATTGTAAGTAATTAGGTGTCAATACTATCAACTCCCATAAGGGCTATGTTAACCACTGTTGTCGATACAACTACCTTCCTTTGTAAGATATTTTATCCTTTAAGTGTCTCTGGTTATATAGAAATCACATATATAATAGATATAGGGCTAAACTCGCTATAAAATCTAGTTCCTCAGTTTACTAACATTTCTAATGTTAGTAAAAGGGTTAAAGACACGTTTCGAGGTAGAACTTATGAATTTATAAAGTGTTAAACATTAAAGGTATACCAAATCTCTCCAAACATAACATTATCGTTGCTTATACATACGAGCACCTATACGAGAGGTATTGGGTTCCGAAAGGATCTACACCTTCTTCGTATTAAAGGTCACAAGTCTTAGATTAAGGAGGGACTTTAAATTTTGTTAGTTTGTTCGAATAATAAACTTTGTGTAAAGCCGACTGAGGTACTTGTCAGATCCTGAGTTAAAGCCCCTGTCTAGCCTAAGAAATGGTGATATGCATGGGTTCCTTCCGAGGTTTATAAATTGATTATTGTGTCAAACCAAAAAAATACCACCTAACCTTGTTCACATGGTAGGGTATTGTTGCGTACTATCACCATTACTCTACTTTTGCGAAGGGTTGGTAGGTGATTAATGTTTGTCTCCCACCCGTGTCTAGGTATTTGCAAAAAGAAACGACTTAGTACAAACCCTGTGGTAGCTTAGCTCTGTAAGAGGTTGGTAGTTTTGGGTGGGTGCGACCTGGGCGGAGGATATGGAGGCATTCATTCCTTGGTGTTCCCTGTACATGGTAAGCCAAAGAATCTGTGTTAATTTTCCCTTGAACCCAATACTCTTGAATATTGAACACTCTGTTGGTTTTGATATCCTCTGGTTTTGCGTTGAGTGTTTATCAGTTTGTTGGGTTGTTGTAGATTTCCTATTCTGTGTTGGGTTTTTCTTTTTTATTTAACTTCCATTATTCTGTGATAGGTATCCTTTCTTCTATGAACCCTCATAGAAGGCTCAGGACTGTAAGGGATTCCAAAGGAGACAAGAGGGTCACCAGTCTATGAGCTAGTTTTCTAGTGTAGAGGTAAGTTCTACACATCTCCAGTTTTCGTAATGTATGTCTGATCTCGGTATAACTCGATTAAGAGACTAAATTCCTGGTTATGATTCCTTTTCGGGGTTTTAAGGATTCAAAGGTTTATTTCCCCTCTTGTCATAAGTCTGTGCAGAGAAATGACAGGGATCCCCAAAAGTAATAATAGGCCCCACTGTATATTTTTATATTGCCTAAACGCTTGCATCTTAAGTCAAGGTGTCTTCGGCATATTTATCGCCGAGTAAATCCTATGTTTAAATTATTTCTTGTTTCTACTGTGATTCGTATATCCGTCACCATACCCTATGTATATAAACTGTTCGTCATTGTTGTCGATGTGGTTGTGTAATATATCCCCTAGGTCCGCAAGGAGTCGAGGATAGTGAAATCTTCGAACTAACCACTCTTAAATCTGAGAGGAAGAGCACACTCCCTCAACTTTTGTGATCACTTCGCCTGTGAAATTGTTTCGATTTAGCGATTTTTATTCCAAGCATTCGGCTCTGGAAATATGTATTTAGGAATGTCTCTTCACATTATTTCAACAAAAAGGGTAAAGCAAAGTAGTAATCAATTTATGGTAGTTATCTCAGTGGTTCATGTATCATACTGGATGTAGTTATTATTCTACTTGTTTACAATTATGTTTTATTCGCTGTCCTTTTTCGATTAAGAATTTTCTCGGTTATAATCACTAATGGTGGGCCCTTGTTTTCCTGTGAGGGTACCCATCAACCTTCTTTGGTTCCATTCCCCCTTTCGACTGTGGATTGGTTCACTCAGTGGCGTCGATGGAAAAGGTCCCACGCCAATTACAAGCTAAGTAATAATTCCGTATTAAATCTTTCGTATTTAATTTCATTAATTTTATCTGCGAGTGATTTATTTTCTCATGATTAAATTTCGTTAATTTCTGGTTTTCAAATATAATTCGTTTCTATTTAAATTTTGTTCTCTCTAAATCCCATTGCTGACTCATGCGATCCATTTTTCAGGATTCAGATGTTTCGCATTCAATGGACTCATTTGTCACCGGACCCGAAAAGGTATTCGAGTTCCGACAACCGAACTTCAACTTAGTCTCTAGGTTCTGTTCACTACTGTGAAAATTTTCACTGCAAGGTTTTGTTGTTACCAGGCTTCCCAGGGTAACTGATTTGCTTGTAATTTAAATACTTAATAGAAATTAGAAGGGAAGAAACCCCATATTGAAACGATTTTCACTATCCAAGGATTTATGCTCTAGAGATTCAAAGGACTCATCCTAGACATTACGTCGACTCTGTACATTCCTTTTGTTTTGAGGTTATTACGAGGGGAACAACTATAACCCTCTTCTATAATAATATAGTGAGATTTCACGGGAACTGTTCTGTGACAGTCGATACTTATCCCCTGTGTATTAAATATTCGTAGTTATATCTCATGGGAACTTTTTTGTAATATTCAATAATTACCCTCTGTGTATTAGATAGTCGTAGTTATAGTTCTGTGCAAAAATACATGATTATAATATTCTTCATTCGTTCCAGATTTCTCTAAATGTTTACACATATTGAAATCTCATGATAGATAATGAGTATTTAAAGATGTATGACCATATGATTATCTTATGACCGGTAGAACGTTCCATAAATTTAAGTTTCAGGATGTGCATGCATAACTTTTATTTCACTAAGTAGAATAGATCTGTCTTGACAGGATTAACACAGTAGTACTGTAACACCGTTTAATGCTTGAATCTGGCTTTATTTCCACTAGAACTATATCTCATCACTTTATAATTTCATAATTTAAGATATAGATTATGTTCATACAACATAGAACTTACATAATCAATGTAGATACATTCTTTAGAATACTATTTCATGCCTACAGTGACTAATATGCCAGGTTTGAATAGCTACATCCTTTTAACCGAATCAAATTATTTCTACTTCAATTAATCTACAACAACTCTGTAATTCTATCTAATACATATGATGGTAAGATGATCATCTACGATAGTAACTAGATATAATCATTTCAATAGTACATTCATGAAAAGAGGAGAGTAGAGAGACATATCTAAATTAGTCCACGGGAAAACAAAGGGAACATCCACGTTCCTCCCAACCGTAGAATCGGCAGCCAACGCTTACCCAACTCACCCCCTAGCCTGACCATGAATCCATGAGGGCAAGCTTGAAATCTCCTCTTCGACACTGTCCTCTTCTATCAATATTCCTTCCTTGCCTCACACTCAACAATTGGTGTTCATAACGACAAGTACACAGTGGTCTCTTTTCCCAGCATACTCGGTAGCGTCCTGCCTCCTCGCATATGCTATTTAACAAAACAAATCCTTTTTGCCTAGATCTTTCTTCCCCCCTTGGGAATTTTCACATCTTTCTAAATCCCTGATTTTTAGGGGTTGCCAATGGTCAAATCCTTGATTTTCCACTTGTTACAATTAGCCCAGAGGTAGTTCCAACATGTTCCCCACTCATAGATTCATGGTCAGCTGATTTTAACATGGTTGTTCCATTTGTCCTCCTGCAATCAATATAAAATATTATGTTTTCATACAAGTGTCATAGTCAAATAGTTAGTTGGGTCAAATAAGATTTCTGCCCAACAGTCATAATAATTAAATTACAGCTATCAAATTCGAAATTCGAAATTGCCATAAATGGAAAAAAAAAAATCCAAATTCAAATTTACTAAAAACAGAATAATTTTCCAACAAATTTTAAATTTCAGAAATACTTTATTTTTGGGGATGTCACATCCTTTCCCCCTTCAATAAAACACTATCCTCAGTGTTCGTTCCTTTCTTGGAACATGATTGGATGAGATTTCCGCAAATCTCCCTCCAACTCCCAAGTGGCCTCCTCAAGACTAAAGTGCTTCCATTGCACATTTACCTGAGCGATGGCTCTGTTCCGAAGTGTTATTTCTCTCCGGTCTAGAATATGTAGGAGTTCCACCTGGAACTCACCTTCGGGTTCCACCTGCACCAAGTTCCAATCAATCATATGAATAGGTTCATGAACATACTTTTTCAACAAGGAAACATGAAATACATTATGAATTCTTAGATTAGCTGGGAGTGAAAGTTGGTATGCTATGGGTCCAATTTGAGCTAGTATCTCGAAGGGCCCACAAAACCTGGGTGCCAGCTTGGCATAGTTCCCTAACTTCAACGAACTTTTTCGAGCTTTGAACTTCAAATAAACATGGTCTCCCACTTGAAATTCCAAGTGTCTTCTTTTTTGATCTGCATAGCTCTTCTGTTTGTCCTGTGCTTCTTTTAAGTTCTGTTGTACCTTCCTTACCATGTTCTCCATTTCTTGGAGCATCTCTGGTCCAACCATGAGTCTGTCAACCGGGTTATCCCAACTAATTGGAGTCGTACACTTTCTGTCGTACAATACCTCAAAAGGGCTTAACTTAGCCGAAGTTTGGTACCCATTGTTATATGCAAATTCTACCAAGTGTAGATAGTCTTCCCACTTGTTTGGTTTTGTTCTTATGTACATGCAGAGCATATCCTCTACGTTTTGGTTTGTCCATCCATTTGTGGGTGATAACTCGTACTAAAATTCAAATTAGTATTTAGCCCTGCAAACAATTCCTTCCAAAAAGCGGATGTGAATTTTACAACTCTATCTGAAATCACCATTTTAGGAATACCATGCAGTCTAAAAATTTATTTCAAAAATATTTCAGCAATATTTATAGCTTTAAAAGTAGACTTTACAGGAATGAAGTGTGTAGACTTACTGATTTTATCGATTACAACCATAACGGATTCATTTTGTTTCTTAGTTTTAGGCAAACCTGTAATAAATTCCATTGATATGGTCTCCCATTTCCACTCTGGTACTGGTAATGGCTGTAATAGGTCGGCTAGATGCTGGTGTTCGGCCTTTACTTGCTGACAATCTTGGTATCTAGTCAGATATTCTATTGTTTCGCCCTTCATGTTAGGCTAGTAAGATAGTTTTCTAAGTGTTGTTATCATTTTTTGGTATCTTGGATGACCAGAATACAGTTTCTTATGCACTTCATCAAGGACTATTATATTTAACTCTGTTGAATCGGGTATGTAGAGTTTGTTTTTAAATCGTAATAGTCCCTTCTTGTCGATACTCAGAGCTGGTTTATCTGAGCTTGCGGTACTGTTTTGTAATTCTGTCATTATCTTAGTGTAATTTTTGTCGTTAATGCTTTCCATCGTTATTCTTTGTTCCAGATCACTTTCTGCCCTGCTGATATTTATCTCAAATAACCCATGGACCCTTCTGCTTAAAGCGTCTGCTACCTTATTTTCCTTACCCTTGATATGTCTGACCTCGAAGTCGAATTCGCTCAAGAATGCTAGCCATCTTGCTTGCCTTGCATTAAGGTTTGGTTGGCTAAATAGGTATTTCACGTTGCTATGATCCATCAATAGTAGAAATTTCATGCCCATTATGTAGTGTCGCCACATTTTTAGGGCATGTATTACCGCTGCCAATTCTAAGTCATGAGTGACATAATTTTTCTCATGTTCTTTTAATTTATGGGACTCATAACAAATCACGTGTCCTTCTTGAGTTAGGACACCACCTAGTCCTTCTTTAATTGCATCAACACATATAGTAAAGTCTTTATCTAGGTCTACTACCTTCAAAATGGGTGTAGTGGTCAATAATTCCTTCAGCTTGTTAAAACTGTCTTGACACTTTTGTGACCAGTTGAACTTGGTCCCTTTCTTTTGTAATGACGTGATAGAGTAGGCTATCTTGGAAAACCCTTCTATAAATATGTGATAATATCCGGTGATTCCCATGAATGACCGGATATCCGTTACATCCTTAGGTATCGACCATTCCATGATGACTTTTATTTTCTCAGGGTCTACAACAATGCCTTCTGCTGAAATTACATGTCCCAGATATTGTATTTTATTTTGATAAAAATCATTCTTATCAAATTTGGCGTATAGTTTATGTTTCCTCAAAGTTTTCATAACTATTCTTAAGTGTTCTTCATGTTCTTCCTCCATTTTAGAATAGACCAGAATATCATCGACAAATACTAGTACGAATTTGTCTAAGTACTGACTGAAAATACTGTTCATCGAGCACATAAATGTGGTTGGTGCATTAGTGAGTTTGAAAGGTATGACTATGAATTCTTAGTGTCCATATCTTGTTCGAAAATTTGTTTTTCTTATATCTTCATCCTTTATCCTAACTTAATGATAACCAGATCGTAAATCCAATTTCGAAAAGATCTTGGCCCCACTTACTTGATCAAACAAGTCATTTATCCTAGGTAAGGGGTACTTGTTCTTAATAGTCATTTTATTCAATTGTCTATAATCAATACAAAGTCTTAGAGTACCGTATTTCTTTTTCACCGAGAGGACTGGTGCCCCCCATGGTGAAACACTTGGTCTGATATACTCTTTGTCCAACAATTCCTGTAATTGTATTTTTAATTCTGTCAATTCTGGTAAAATCATTCGGAAGGTGCTTTTGAGATAGGGGCTGAACCAGGTAGTAGGTCTATGGAGAAGTCTATTTCCCTTCTAGGAGCTAATTCCGGTATCTCCTCCACAAACATGTCTCTGAATTCACATAGGACAACAAAGTCTTCTAACTTTGTCTTATCTCCTTTTTCTAACAGACTCATTATTTGGATGGCATAAACTTGACATCCCTTTCTCATGCATTTCTTGAATTGCATCATTGAAACTTGTCTAACTTATACAGGTTTTGGTATACCTTGGGCTGTCCTAGTAGTGCCATAACCATCTTTATAGTTAAGTGTCTTTGTATAACAATCTAGTACTGCTTTGTGCTTTTCCAACCAATCCATTCCGATAATCATATCATAAGATCCTAGTGGTAGGATGTTCAGATTTGTTCTTATGTTTTGACCATCTAACATGAACTCGAAATCAGAAATAAAATCAACTACTTTCCTTTTAGTTCTTGTTGCTAGTTGTACCATCCATGATTTTGTGTGCTTTGGTTTCTTAAGTTTATTTGACTCTACTACATCAGGAGTAATATAACTTAACGTAGCTCCAGGGTCAATTAGAACATAAATTCGAGTGTTATTGATTTTACCTTCAATTTCTACCATGGAGGACTGGTGGTCAGCTTGTCGACCATCTATGGCTGCATTTATTCGATGTAGGCTTCTGCTCATGTCACCCACCGTCGAGGCTTCTTGCAAATTATGAACAACAGTTCTATTTGCTGAAATTAAACGTGGACATTTCCTCCTTAGATGAGGTTCTCCACATTCCCAACACTTTAATGGTTTGCGAGGGTTGTCCCCAAACTTCTTCGTTCCTAGATTTACCGATTTACCGCTGCCTTGCGTATTCAAATGGTTGGACTGAAAATATTTTCTCGGAAAGCTTTTTGTTGCATTCTGATAAGGAGTTGGTTGGTATCCCTTCTTCCATTGGTTCATTTGATCTTGTTTCTTATCCTTCCAGACTTTGGGAAACTCTTCCCGTTGTTTATACTGATCATAGCACATTCTCTCTTTCCTGAATACTTCACTCAAGGATTTGGGGTTGTCAAACTCAATTATGTCCCTGTAGGACTGTGGTAAACAACTTAAGAATCGCTGGATTTTTACCTTATCTTCACAGATGTACGGTATGAACCTTAGTAGTTCCAGAAATTTGTTTATAAGGTCCTCCATCGTCATCTGCCCAAGTCGTAACTTGTAAAATTCTTTCATTTTCCTTTCATAGTTGCTTTCAGAAAGGTACTGTTTCTTGAAATACTTCTTAAAGTCAGACCATTCCAACTATTTCTTCTTTAGGCCCTTGGCCAATTTCAGGTCTTGCCACCAAATGTTGGCCTTCCCTTTCAGATTGTAGATGGCCATTCTGACCTTCATATTGCTGGAATAGTTGTAGATTTGGAAGTATTTTTTGATTTCCAACAACCATGCCTCAACTTCTTCTCCTGTCCTGGATTCTCCATCAAAGGTAGTTGGTTTAATATTTTTAAATTCTCCTTCAAGGTGGTCTACTTGTTTTATTTTTCTGTCTGTTTTAGTTTTTTCCTCAGCTGAAGGTGTACCTTCAGATGAACTGTCTCCTTTCTTTGTTTCAGGCCCAGAATTCTTGGAGGCCCTTTTGTTTACCTCTTTGTCATGGTTATCCTCCTTTGGGATTTTCTTGGTCACTATACTGCGTAGCAGGACTTCATTTAGCTCTTGTTGTTCCTACTGTGCTTTCTTCAGTTTCTCGTTGTTGGCTTTGAAAACCTGCAGATCAACAATAAGATTCCTCATTGTTTCCATCACTTCCGTAGGTGATATTTTGTCACTGTTCTATCTTGGATCTCCAGGAGGTCTCTGCTCTGGATTTCCTTCCACTCTGATTACTACATCATCCAGAGCTTCCATGATTAACACAAAACAAAAAAAAGTTTTATGTTTGTAACAATGAAGGTTTATTAGTTTTGCATAAGTCAAAATATATGCCAAGAATTTAATGTGGCCCTGTTCAAGGTCCAGTGTTGTAAACTTTTCTCTGATACCATATGTAATGTTCCTCAAATTTACAAAATAAAAAAAAAAAATCTTCTTAGGGACATTAAAATTTCCTTTTTCTTCGATCAACTTGTTTCGAAGGTCTCAAGGTTATCGTAAGTAATTAGGTGTCGATACTATCAACTCCCATAAGGGCTATGTTTACCACTATTGTCGATACAACTACCTTCCTTTGTAAGAGATTTTATCCTTTAAATGTCTCTAGTTATCTAGAAATCACATATATAATAGATACAGGGCTAAACTCACTATAAAATCTAGTTCCTCAGTTTACTAACATTTCTAATGTTAGTAAAAGGGTTAAATACCCGTCCCGAGGCATAACTTCTGAATTTATAAAGTGTTAAACATTAAAGGTATTCCAAATCTCTCCAAACATAACATTATCATTGCTTATAGATACGAGCACCTATAGGAGAGGTATTGGGTTCCGAAAGGAACTACACCTTCTTCGTATTAAAGGTCACAAGTCTTAGATTAATGAGAGACTTTAAATTTTGTTAGTTTGTTCAAATAATAAACTCTGTGTAAAGCCGACTGGGGTACTTGTTAGATCCTGAGTTAAAGCCCATGTCCAGCCTAAGAAATGGTGATATGCCCGGGTTCCTTCCGAGGTTTATAAATCGATTATTGTGTCAAACGAAAAACCTGCCACCTAACCTTGTTCACATGGTAGGGTATTGTTGCCTACTATCACCATGAATCTACTTCTGCGAATGGTTGGTAGGTGATTAAATTTTGTCTCCCGCCCGTGTCTAGATATTTTCAAAAAGAAACGCCTTAGTACAAACCCTGCGGTAGCTTAGCTCTGTAAGAGGTTTGTAGTTTTGGGTGGGCGCGACCTGGGCGGAGGATATGGAGGCATTCGTTCCTTGGTGTTCCTTGTACATGGTAAGCCAAAGACTCTGTATTAATTTTCCCTTGAACCCGAGACTCTTGAATATTGAAGACTCTGCTAGTTTTGATATCCTCTGGTTTTGCGTTGAGTGTTTATCGGTTTGTTGGGTTGTCGTAGATTTCCTATTCTGTGTTGGGTTTTTATTTTTTATTTAACTTCCATTATTTTGCGATAGGTATCCTTTCTTCTACGAACCCTTGTAGAAGGCTCGTGACTGTAAGGGATTATGAAGGAGAAAGGAGAGTCACCAGTCTACGAGCTGGTTTTCTAGTTCAGAGGTAAGTTCTACACATCTCCAGTTTTCGTAATGTATGTCTGATCTTGGTATAACTCGATTAAGAGACTAAATTCCTGGTTATGATTCCTTTTCGGGGTTTTAAGGATTCAAATGTTTATTTCCCCTCTTGTCATAAGTTTGTGCAGAGAAATGACAGGGATCCCCAAAAGTAATAATAGGCCCCACTGTATATCTTTATATCGCCTAAACGCTTCCATATTAAGTCAGGGTGTCTTCGGCATATTTACCGCCAAGTAAATCCTATGTTTAAATTATTTCTTGTTTCTACTGTGATTTGTATATCCGTCACCATACCCTATGTATATAAATTGTTCGTCATTGTTTTCGATGTGGCTGTGTAATATATCCCCTGGGTCTACAAGGAGTCGGGGATAGCGAAATATTCGAACTAACCACTCTTAAATATGAGAGGAAGAACACACTCCATCAACTTCTGTGATCACTTCGCCTGTGAAATTGTTTCGGTTTAGAGATTTTTATTCCAAGCATTCGGCTCTAGAAATGTGTATTTAGGACTGTCTCTTCGCATTATTTCAACGAAAAGGGTAAAGCAAAGTAGTAATGTATTTATGGTAGTTATCTAAGTGGTTCATGTATCATACTGGATGTAGTTATTATTCTACTTGCTTACAGTTCTGTTTTATTCGCTATCCTTTTTCAATTAAGAATTTTCTCGGTTATAATCACTAATGGTGGGCCCTTGTTTTCCTGTGAGGGTACCCATCAACCTTCTTTGGTTCCATTCCCCCTTTCGACTATGGATTGGTTCGCTCAATGGCGTCGATGGAAAAGGTCCCACACCAATCGCAAGCTAAGTAATAATTCTGTATTAAATCTTTCGTATTTAATTTCATTAATTTTCTCTGCGAGTGATTTATTTCCTCATGATTAAATTTCGCTACTTTCTGGTTTTCGAATATAATTCGTTTCTATTTAAATTTTGTTCTCTCTAAATCCCATTGCTAACTCATGCGATCTATTTTTCAGGATTCAGATGTTTCGCGTTCGATGGACTCATTTATCGCCGGACCCGAAAAGGTACTCGAGTTCCGACAACCGGACTTCAACTTAGTCTCTAGGTTTTGTTCACTACTGTGCAAAATTTCACTGCAAGGTTTTGTTGTTACTAGGCTTCCCAGGGTAACCGATTTGCTTGTAATTTAAATACTTAATAGAAATTAGAAGGGAAGAAACCCCGTATTGAAACGAGTTTCACTATCCAAGGATTTATGTTCTAGAGAGTCAAAGGACTCGTCCTAGACATTATGTCGACTCTGTACATTCCTTTTGTTTTGAGGTTATTACGAGAGGAAAAATTGTAACCCTCTTCTATATTAATATAGTGAGATTTAACAAGACCTGTTCTGTGACAATCGATAATTATCCCCTGTGTATTAAATATTTGTAGTTATATCTCATTGGAACTTTTTTGTAATATTCAATAATTACCCTCTGTGTATTTGATAGTCGTAGTTATAGTTCTGTGCAGAAATACGTGATTATAATATTCTTCATTCGTTCTAGATTTCTCTAAATGTTTACACAGATTGAAATCTCATGATAGATAATGGGTATTTAAAGATGTATGACCATATGATTATCTTATGACCGGTAGAACGTTCCAGAAATTGAAGTTTCAGGATGTGCATGCTTAACTTTTATTTCACTAAGTAGAATAGATCTGTCTTGACACGATTAACACACAGTAGTACTGTAACACAGTTTAATGTTCAGAACTGTCTTTATTTCCACTAGAACTATACCTCATCACTTTATAATTTCATAATTTAAGATATAGATTATGTTCATACAACATAGAACTTACATAATCAATGTAGATATATTATGTAGAATACTAGTTCATCCCTACAGTGACTAATATGCCAGGGTCGAATAGCTACAACATTTTAATCGAATCAAATTATTTCTACTTCAATTAATCTACAACAACTTTGTAATTCTATCTAATACCTATGATGGTAAGATGATCGTCTATGATAGTAACCAGATATAATCATTTCAATAGTACATTCATGAAAAGAGGAGAGTAGAAAGACATATTTGAATTAGTCCATGGGAAAACAAAGGGAACATCCACGTTCCTCCCAACCGTAGAACCGGGCAACCAACGCTTACCCAATTCACCCCCTAGCCTGACCATGAATCCATGAGAGCAAACTTGAAATCTCCTCTTCGGAGCTGTCCTCTTCTATCAGTATTCCTTCCTTGCCTCACACTCAACAATTGGTGTTCATAACAACAAGTACACACTGGTCTCTTTTCCCAACATACTCGACAGTGTCCTGCCTCCTCGCATATGCTATTTAACAAAACAAATCCTTTTTTCCTAGGTCTTTCTTCCCCCCTTGGGAATTTTCGCATCTTTCTAAATCCTTGATTTTTAGGGGCCACCAATGGCCAAATCCCTGATTTTCCACTTGTAACAATCATCCCAGAGGTAGTTCCAACATGTTCCCCAGTCTTGGAGTCATGGTGAGCTGATTTTAACATGGTTATTCCATTTGTCCTCCTCCAATCAATATAAAATATTTTGTTTTCATACAAGTGTCATAGTCAAATAGTTAGTTGGGTCAAATCAGATCTCTGCCCAACAGTCATAATATTTAAATTACAGTTATCAAATTCAAAATTCAAAATTGCCATAAATGGCAAAAATTTTCCAAATTCGAATTTACTAAAAGTAGAATAATTTTCCAACAAATTTTAAATTTCAGAAATACTTTATTTTTGGGGATGTCACACTTAGCCTCCTCCCTTACCCAACCTTGTGGAAGGTTAGTTCCCCATCATTCTTTCTTCATGGACGGTCTACACACAGAGATGCTTATATTTTATTAATTACATATACAAAATCGGGCTCCTGACCTTTAACACTTAGGCTCTCCAGCCTAATAAACACATAAACCCACCAACTTATATACACTTGGCTCACCAGCCTATAAACATGATTACAATTCATAATAAAACTGGGGCACTACTGGGGGATATTACAATCCCCTCGCCTTATTTTTGTATTGTCCTCAGTGCAACTCTTTACAAAACATCAACAATATTTCCAAAATATTAAAAAAGATGCGGGTATTTTACCCGCACAACGTCCTCATGCTCCAATGTCGCGTCCTCAGGACCATACCAGGTCCACTGGACCTTTACAAGCCCTATGGCTCGATTGTGGAGATGTTTGATCTTCCAGTCCAATATGCGCACCGGATGCACTTGCAAGACACCTTCTTGCTCCACCTAAATCACATTCCAATCGATTACATGATTAGCATCAGGTATATATTTCTTAAGCAATGAAATATGAAACACATTATGTACAGTCATGGATGCAGTTAATGCAAGCATATATGAAATGTATATATATGTATATACAGAGAATTCTAACAACATTATAACCTATATACAACATACACACCATACAATAAATAGAGAATTGTACTTATCTTTTGATTTGAGAAGACCTTTCACATCAACATGGTCTAGACCAAGGTACCAAACCTCAA
>WSFP011482014.1:0-16024 GCA_009831015.1 Picea engelmannii | reverse complement strand
TAAAGACAAATATAAAATCAAATCTCATGCAAATCCGAAGAAGGAAGGGTACTCAAAACCCTTCAATGATGCCTCTGGATCCAAAGGTGGAAAGGGAAGAAAAGGGGAGAAATGCACATACTGTCATAAAGGATTCCATCCAGAATCCACATGCATGCAAAAACAAATATATCTAATGAATCAAATACTTCAGAAAAATAACCTTGGAGATCGCATCCCTAAGGGTGCCAAGAAGAAGAAGCCAAAAGATCATAATCTTAATAAAGGAAATTTGATCCATGCCTTGATTTCCATCAACTCCTCTCCCGATGGTTGGATTGTAGTTTCAAGAGCACCACATCACATGGCTGCCACAAAAGTAGTCTATTTTTCATTGGATGCATGCAAAGGTCCTCCTATTCTAATGGGGGACAACTCTTTAGTCGAGGTCACCAACAAAGGAAGGATTGAACTCACCAATGGAAGCTTCGAGAATGTGTTGCATGTTCCCAAACTTTATGTCAATATTCTCTTCATGTATAAGATGACGAATTATGGCACCAGAAATAAATTCATACTCACACCAAATGAAGTGGACATATATGACATGAAAACCATTTCCAAGGTTGCTACTGGTGAGGTAAATCATCAATCTAGATTGTATACATTTTATGAATTTATTGAACCAGATTCTTATTTACTAATTACCCATGTTGATGAAAGTAGTAGGATATGGAATGAAAAGTTTGGGAATTTGAATTTCAAATATATGAAACAACTTAGCAAGAAAAGATTGGTTGATGGTCTATCAGACATCCATTTCTCCAAAGGAATCTATGAGGGATGTGTTCTTGGAAAACACCCTCAAGAGAAATTCAACAAAGGAAAGACTCTGAGAGATTTCGCTCCTTTAGATCTGATCCATAGTGACCTCATGGATCCTTTTCCGCATCCATAAATCAACAAAGTGAGGTTTGTTCTCATTTTTGTTGATGATTTCTCACTTTTCACATGGATTTAATTTCTCAGGAAAAAATCCAAGCTCTTTCAACACCTCAAAGATTTCAAATCCCTTGTTGAGACACAGTCTGAAAATAAAATCAAAATCATCCGAACTGATAATGGGGGAGAGTATATCAATCATGAGATTCAAAATATTTGTCATGAGGCATGGATTCAGTTGCAACACACAGTTCCCTATACTCTGCAACAAAACGAAGTTGTTGAGCAGAAAAACAGATCTCTAAAAGAGATGGCATCTTGCATGCTACATGCAAAGTCACTACCACAGAGACTATGGTCTGAGGCACTTAATTGTGCAACCTACATATAAAACCGATATCCCCATAGATCTATCAAGGATAATACCCCCTACAAGGCTTGGAGTGGCCTCAAACCAAAATTGACCCACTTTCGTATTTTCAGTTCGCGTGCATGGGCCTGGATTCCCTCTAAAAAGAGGAAGGCACTTGATCCACAGAGCACTGAGTGTATTTTTGTTGGATAGCCCGATGGTGTTAAGGGATACAAACTTATTGATATTTCCTCATATCGGATCATCATTGAGCGAAGTGTCCAATTCGAGGAAAGTGTCTCGCATGTAGCTCAACAGTCTCATGCAGACACCTTCATTCTTCCACCTGTCTTAGATGATGAGAATGCACATGTTGACTCTTTTTCAGATGATATTTCTGATTCAAAGGAATTAGATGATCCATATATAGAGTCAGTATAGTCAAATGCAGATGCAGAGCCAAAAAAGAGGCCCAAGTGGGCACATACTACTCTTCAGGATGCAGGGGATCTTGTTGGTGATCCAGCCAATACTAGGAGGACTCTATATGATTTTAAGGAGCCTCCTATTGCACTTACTGCCACTGAACCATTACCCTCAATGCATATTTTCTTGGTTCAATATTCAGATCCACATTCTTATGGGGAGGCTATTGGAAATCTCTTTTAGGAATCTTCCATGTAGGAGTAGTACAACTCTCTCCTAGAGAACCAGACTTGCGATCTAGTTCCCCTTCCTTCTGGAAGGAAACTTGTCAGATGTAGATGGGTCTACAGGACCAAGAGCACAGTGGATGAAAATATTAGCATATACAAATCCAATCTTGTTTCCAAAGGCTTTCAACAAGTGCATGGAATCGACTATGATGAGACCTTCGCTCCAGTAGCGAATATGGATTCCATACATTTGTAAACTTCCATTGTGGCAGCCAAGAGATGGTAAGTCCATCAGATGGACATGAAGAATGCATTTCTTCATGGTGATCTCTCTAAGGAGATCTATATGGAGAAGCCCCAGGGATTTATACATATTCATATTTGTTCTATCGACTGAAGAAGTCTCATTATGGCCTCAAGAAGGCTCCAAGGGAATGGTATGCCAAGATGGAATCCTACCTGTTGTCACAGAACTTTTTACATTCTAACTCATACATGAATGTCTACATGCTCAAGACAACTGATTCACTTCTACTCTTAGTTCTGTATGTTGATGATTTTTTGATCACCGGTTTCTTGACTTCATCGATTGTTGCAGTCAAAAGGATTCTACATAAAAGGTTTTGATGACGGAAATGGGTTTGCTACACTTATTCCTTGGACTCGAGATCAATTAGTATGCATCTTCCATCAAATTGTCTCAGGCCATGTATGCCTAAGATCTCCTTGAGAGATTTCACATGATAGACTACAAGTCTCCTCCGACTCCTTTCCTATCAGGAGTCAAACTTGAGGATGGTGGGGACACTCCACTGGTTGAAAACACACTATACAGACAAATAGTGGGGATCTTGTTGTATCTGACACACTCCAGACCAGACCTCTCCTATGTAGTTGGCGTAGTTTCCAGGTTCATGCAGGAGATGCATGAGCTACATTGGAAGGTTGCAAAGAGTATCCTTCGATACATACAGGGCACCATCACCTTTGGGATTCATTATGCATCATACTCTACATTAGATCTCATCGGTTTCACTGATTCTAACTGGGTTGGTGATAGCATTGATCGCAAGTCCACATCTGGTTACTCACTTAGTCTTGGTTCTGGGCCTATCTGTTGGTTGAGCAAGAAGCAGGTTTCTATTACTCTTTCTTCACCTAAGGTAGAGTACATAGGGGTAGTTAACATAACCATTCAATCTATGTAGCTACAACATTTTCTCACTAAGTTGGGCATTCAGTTTCATCGGTCGATCATCATCTGGTGTGACAACCAGAGCACTCTAAAGCTCTGTAGAGATCTAGTTCAGAGGCAGTGGACAAATAAAATTGAGATCCACATGCACTACATTTGGGACTTAGTACACGAGGGGATCATTGACCTACAATTATGTCCTTCAACAGAACAGACGTCAAACATCTTCACCAACATCTTCACTGAGCAAAAGTTCATTCTCTGTGAAGTCGTCTTGGAGTGAAGGAAACACTTTCCTAGCAACTGTAGTTCTTCTTTTTACATACATTGTACCTTGAGGGGGGGGAGGGGGGGGGTTTCCCATGAGGTTTTCCCTCTTTCCTCAATTTATTTCAGTGTATCATTTTTATTTGGGTACCTAACATGGCCTCGTTGCAGGGACCCATTCTTTCTTTTCACCATAGTGATGTTCAGTGGGGGTGTTGGAGTTACTTCACACACACATAGGATTTATTTTTCCTAATGATTTTCCTTGTTTATTAGTCATTATCCAGTCTCCTATATTTTAGGAAGAATATTCCTCTAGGGAGAATATTCTCTTCAGTTTTCACTTCAGTTGGACTAGTTGAGTGGAGTCTAGATGTTGCATTGGTTTGGTCACCATGCAACATTGGGATCATCACCAACTAATGTGAATTATCCTTAGTATCATCACTAGACTGGTACATTACCCATGATTCCCTGAGCTCCTCCTCACTTCACTCTGTTTCAGTCGGTTATCTAAAGACTAGTAGACTAGTTAACTCAGCTAGGTGGCAGTTCACTCCCGTAACTACCTAAGATACTATACTAGGTGACAGTTCACTCTCGTAACTATTGGTGTGTGTCCAGATCACCCTATACCACCACTATGGCGCATTGTCTTCACCCCCAGTTCGCATTGGTTGAGTTATACAAAGTATATTATGTGTAAAGTATTCATTATTCATTACGGTTAATGAGAATTATTCCATTCTTTCTCTTGCTTCTTCTTTCTCAATTTATCTCTGCAAATGTGTGTGGTATTTTCTAGCTAGATATATTTTTTGCAGGTTCAACACGTTTACAATAACTTTGGAAAATCTCAACCCAAACCACAAGATGGCGACAACTAGGAGAATAACTACCCATTGTCACCTAAGATAGGTATTCATGTCACTTTAGAGGTGAAGTGATCACCTCAAGGGGGAATCTCGCATGACCCTAGGGGGTAAATGAGATGGAAAGAGACACTTATGAATGGATTCGCCTATAGGTAAATTTTATAAATGGAGAATAACTTGGAAATGAGTCTCGGTAGTGATCAATGGTTTCCAAGTGTTGATATATTACTTATGAAGCTAGCAGTTACATTTCTTATTTATTATTACAAGCATTTAGCACAAAAATTTCATATATAAGATCATTGAAAGAGAGGCAATCATAGAAACAAGAGAGACACAAATATTATCCTAGGAAACCCTCTAGGGGATTTAAACCCAACAAACTTCCTCAATATAGATTAGCCAACCAAGAACAATGTTTCTCTCCAAGAGTGAAATAACAAAGCAAAAGATCCTCCTCTTCTCCCTCACTAGGAAAGACTAGCACACCACTTGAACAAAATGAATCCAAGAGATAGACCATAAACCCTCCTTTACATCACACCTAGTTGTAGTAGCTTTTCCTCCAAGACTTGCACATTTTTCCTCTTGTTGTAGAGCTATGAGTGAGTGAATAAGTGAGGCGCTAACCTCCCTTATAAATAGTATCCTGGCCTCCCTAAATTAGGTTTGGGATGACCTGTCACTTTACCCTTTTAATTTACATTTAATTTTGAAGGAACAATAGGGCCGAATTTTACAAAGGCACAATAGGGTTGTCTTAATAAATATAATATAATAACATTCTTTAGGGTTTGCATTGATCAAATACAGTAAGGATATCTTCTGAAGCTACTCAATACTCAACACTCCCTCTTAGCAAGGAAGGTATTCGTCTTGTCATGGTCATCATCATTGCTTTTTCACTTATGCATACTTGGTCATTGTCTTGTTGTCAATCACGGATCTATATATCATAGGAAGTTCTGCACTTTCACTAAAATAATGTAACAGTCTGCATTGGTGTTACCAACCTGCATTGGGGTAGCATACCATCCTGCGTTGGGGTTACCAACCTGTGTTGGGGTAGCGTACCATCCTGCATTGGGGTTACCAACTTACATTGGGGTAGCGTACTAGCATGCGTTGGGGTTACCAACCTGCACTGGGGTAGAATACCAGCCTGCATTGAGGTTACCAACCTGTTCTGGGTAGCGTACTAGCCTACATTGGGGTTACCAACCTACACTGGGGTAGTGTACCAGCTTGCATTAGGGTTACCAACCTGCGTTAGAGTAGCGTACCATCCTGCATTGGGGTTACCAACCTACGTTGGGGTACCTTTCCTCTAATTAGGATCTCATCACTTCCCTCTACTGGGAAAGACATCACTTCCCACTACTGGGGAACACATCACTTCCCGCTGTTGGGGAATCCATCACTTCCCAACTTGCCTCTGAAATACTTGAACTTGACTCTAGATAGGGGCTTGGTCAACACATCTGCTACATGTTCATCGATGGAAATATATTGGATCTTTATTGTTCCCTTTTGTATAATCTCGCGGATATAATGGTACTTGATCTCGATATGCTTGGACTTTTCATGACAAATTGGGTTCATTGAAAACTTTATGCAAGTATGGTTATCATAAAAGATATATTGTTCCTCCAACTCGAGATCAAACAATTATGAAATCAACTTTCAAAGCCACACTACTTCGACACAAGCTGACCATGCTGCCACATAGTATGCTTCTGCAGAACTGAGTGCCATATATGTCTTCTTCTCACTGAGTCATGAGATCACAGCTGATCCCATACTAAAGCAACATCCAGATGTACTTTTCTGGTCTATGAAACTACCTTCCCAATCTGAATTTGTGTGGCCCTACAATCTTATCTCACAATCCAAGATATATCTAGGTCCATAATTGATTGTACCCTTTAGGTACCTCATCACATGTTTTTCCATAATCAAGTGAACATGTCTTTCACCGCAAAACATATATGTGTCCTCGTGTTTAGTTTGAACCAAAATTTTCACATCACATTGTACCAAACTAGTACATTTACTCAGTTGCAAATCAATCTGCAGAATCATGTGGTAGCTCTTTATGCTTTTTGCAAAGAACTATCTATCTCACTGCCTGAGAGTATGTCCTCTACTCTCTATGCAATTGTTCCTTCTAGAACTGAGACTCTGCACCTATAGCTACTTTTTTTGAAGTTGATAATGAATGCTCCATTCTCATTGTAGATGTTGAACTCTGAGAGTAGCTCATCTACTCTATTACGGAAACAACTTCATTTTAAAATGAGAGTGCCTCAATAAATGACACCGAGGGTAGATTATCCTCTTTTTCTATAGGTAACTCAATATTATATTATATTCATGTCTCCATGGCCCAACTCATGTATTTCATCAACTAGCACTGGAGATAACTCAATCTCAAATACAAGGATTGACATACCTTCTCCCTTTGAATCTCATACAGTGTCAAATTCTTTTAGTGGATCATGGTTTATATATATATATACTTCTTCTGATTAATGGAGAAAGTGTCTCGTCATAGTCTTCTCCCTCTTAATGGGAGAATCCTCTAGACACAAATCAGAATTTTTGCATCTCATTGAATGGTTCTGGGGAGTTTGTTCCTCCTTACTAGATCATGAGGGATAACTCCCTCTGAAATCTAGATCTTTATGACATGGTACTTGGTGCGGCCGCCTGCCTCACCACTGGTGGAGCTATATTCTCCTCATGATATGTCTCATCAATGCTAAATGTATTTGCATCCTTCAAGGTGTCACAGGACCATATTGGACTCTTCCTGGTTACTGCAATGGTTCTAGGTAGGCCCTTCTGGATCTACTAACTTTTCTTGATGATCTAAAGAGTGATCAATCTTCACCATCTGGCACTGGGGTAATTCAACATCAAAAATAGGGACTGCCATACTTTCTCCCTCTGAGCCTTGACTTCTTTTCAGTCTACAATAAATTCATAGTTTCTACAAGATATACTTGGTGTTGAATACCAAGTCTTAATATGAAAAGTTGAGTTGGAATTCAAACGAATTCTGCTTCTTGTCAAGGTGGCTTCATTATCCATTTACTAGGTCTTCTCATCGGGAAACTTAATAACACTATGATTTATATTCTAATGTGCTTGTTTTACCATAGACAATGTGACATCATTGTCACCCAACCATAGGCATTTACATATGCCACCCCCGAGCACAGAAAATATTTCTTGATTTTAAATGAGACCGTGTTGGATTCCCATACCAAGGATAATGATCCAACAAGATAAGATAAAAATGCATAAAATCTAATGTTAATAAACTTAAAACTAAAATCAAATATGGAGGGTGCATACCTGGAGTGTGCATTTTTCAGACTGCTTTCTTTGGTCTGTATGATGTCTATATGAATGATGATACTTCTTCACAACTTGTACTTGACCCTCATGGTACAACAATACTCCAACTCTTTTACTTCCTGAAATTTTAATGTGGAAGGAAACAAGATATAGCTATCAATATCACTTGATATGAATCAAGTGCTTTGGAATCGCTAATTCCTATATCACAGATGACATAGTTCATCCGGATTATCTTCTTTTGTTCTTTTTCACTCAGGTTCATCTTCTCCTACAAAATGGCCATGATGCCTTTTAAACTTCCTAGTTTTATCTTGGTCTCTTTATTAGGGATAGTTTCTTGCAATAAGTCCCATCTTCTAGCAAATGAAGCATCTGAAGCTTGAGAGATATTTATGAGAATCTTGTCTTTTATGAGGCTTCTCAAATCTTTTGTGAGAGTGAATATGTTTCTTGTTCTTTCCTTTTCTTGCAAGAACTGTTAGTGCTTGATCTTCATTGTTCTCTATCTTTTCCTTTCTTTCCTCTAATCTAGATTCTTCTTGAGTACAATCTTCCCACAACCTGTTGAACTTGGTTAACTTTCTTCTAGAGAATATTCCTTGGATGAAGGATTCCCGAGAATCTTGAAGACCATTTAATGCAGTTATCATTATCTCGGATTCTTCGATTGAGTCTCCAATAGCTTCAAGTTGTTCTTTAATCTAGGACACTCTTGTGAAGTAGGATTGTATGGTTTTTGAATTTTGCATCTTTACATTCTTGAGTTGTGTCTTCAAGGTCATTTTTCGATTGATTTTCTTGCCTTCAAATAGACCGGATAAGGCATACATCATTTTCTTTAGGATTTTTAATGTTGAAATATGAGGAATTAAATGGTTCTTGATGGAATCTGAAATGATCCTCTTTGTTTTCATTAGATCATTATTATATTTGGACTTGGTCTCATCTCCCTATGGCTCTTCAATATCTTGTTCAAAAAAACTTGCAAGGTCATTCTCTTCTAGAATGAGCAATACTCTGTACTTCCATGCTCGAAAGTCATCGGCTCCTTCAAGCATTTCATCAAGCTTGGTACTAGTAGTCATCCTGCCCAGAATAAGTAAACAAAAAATAACCTTTTCAAGCTATGGATCTAGACCTTACCAGAGATTTTTGTTGAACCAAGATGAATTTATGTCACAAAATTTGCAGTAACTTCAACTAGGCCTAGGGTTTATGAGGAAACCCTAATTTTTAAACCTTCAAATTTTGAAATTTTGATCCAGGGAATAGATGCGCCCTCCTAGGGGGATATCCTAGGTGTGGTTAATTCTCCAATGTCCTCCTTAAACAAGAAAAATGTCACACTTAGTATTTATGCAGAAACCTTAATTATGCAGTAGTTGTGACATTGAAAACTGAATTTTGGAGAGGGGGTGTTGAGGCTAGCCACTTCTTTATAGACTGTGAGTCGGTCTCTTTCACGCCTTCTCTGATACCATGTTGATATATTACTTATGAATCTAGAAGTTACAGTTATTCTTTATTATTACAATCATTTAGCACATTAACTACATATATAAGATCATTGAAAGAGAGGTAATCACATAAACAAGAGAGACACAAAGATTATCCTGGGAAACCCTCTAGGGGAAGAAAACCTAGCAAACTTCCTCAATATATATTATCCAACCAATAACAATTCTTCTCTCCAAGAGAGAACTAACAAACAATAAGATCCTCCTCTACTCCCTCACTAGGAAAGACTAGCACATCACTTGACCAAGATGAATCAAAGAGATAGACCATAAACCCTCCTTGACGTCAAACCTAGATGCATTAGCTTCTCCTCCAAGACCTGGACAATTTTTCTCTTGTTGTATATTTATGAGTGGGTGAACAAGTGAGGCACTAGCCTACCTTATAAATAGTAGTTTGGCCTCCCTAAATTAGGTCTAGGACGACCTATCACTTTATTCTTTTAATTTACATTTAATTGTCAAGGCACAATAAGGCCGACTTTTACAAAGGCGCAATAGGTTCGTATTAATAAATATAATATAATAACATTATTTAGGGTTTGTCTTGGTCAAATATAATAAGGATATCTTCCGAATCTACTCAATCTTCAATACCAACAAGTTTGAGTACCTACGGATGACGATGGTACATGCCTGAGCCATAAGAAACACCAAGTATACAAGATATATGTTAAGTGGAAAAAATAGTTAAGCTTTCTATCTATATTTTCAACAGTCAACAAAGATATATCAGCTAATAAATGATTATTAGAGCTACTAAATAAGGTGTTAAAAGTCTAAGAAATGATGCAAGAGATAAGCTAGTAAACACAAGTACAACTTAAGTATAAAAGTATAGACTTTGGCATTAATGTAAGGTTGTTACAAATAAGTATTGAAGAGATATATTTGCATCCTTATTTTTGTAGCAAACAATTTTTTACAACATAAAAACAAGCCACCAAAACTTGCAAAAATCCACCCAAAATGTGCATTAGGACTAGTATATTATGCTGGCAAATTCTTAGCAAATTTTGATGGTTGACAAGAGAGTAAAATCAAAAGTTATGATGAGTTTTTTGCAGCCCTAATGGATGTAGATTAAATTTTCAACAGAAGTTAGACTTTATTTTCCTAATGATATTCCTTAGTGGGTTAGAGACATGTATAGCATATAGGTTAAGTTCCACTTAAAAAAAATTCAATATCTCAACTTTTCACAATTACCAATGCAATAATTTATTTCTCCAACTCATGAAGACTAGTTCCTTTATATTGAGAAAACAGAGTCTCTTGATT
Organism: Picea engelmannii; assembly: GCA_009831015.1. NCBI lineage: Eukaryota > Viridiplantae > Streptophyta > Pinopsida > Pinales > Pinaceae > Picea > Picea engelmannii. The sequence continues at coordinate 5,594 of WSFP011482014.1, read as the reverse complement.
AAACAAGTTGGATGAGTTACTCCCTTAGGTTTGTAATCCCTTTTACTCCCCAAGGAAAACCCTAACCAGCAAGGAAAACCTAGGAGGGTGTAATCCCTTTTACTCCTCCTAGTATCATTTGCACAATATATTATTCCAAACAATTATAATGAACTTGTAGGGGTTTGTATGCCCTTATACTCCCCAAGATATCATCACATTAAACTTACAACCAATAAAAGAGAGCAATGAACATGAAATCCTTACCTATTTGAAACATTAACAATATGAAACCCTAATTCACCAAGGAAAATCCACCATAAAGCAAGAACAAGCCACCAAAAGAGATACCACATCATCCATCCATCTAATAGAATAATACAAACCATCACAAGATAATGTAACCAAGAGATATAGAGAGAATTTCCCATGTAGCACACAAATTTCAGCCAATGTAGTCTTCTCACAATGTGAGAGCTATCATCAAATGAAATAGAGATGATATCTATGTATACAAATCCTCTAAAACATAGTTTTTCCACTTTCAAAGGGTAAACCAAAAGACAAGGATGAATTTCCCATTTCTCTTTCCCCTTTTCCAAAATAACATTTATTTAATTAATAATTTGCACATAAGATAAACCCTAGAAACATGACATCACCCTCTTAGGGAATTGTTTTGGAACATTAGGTCAATTCATTGAGTTGGAGATGAGTGCCCCAGGCCTCCAAAGGCCATGTGTCTTTAATCTAAGCCTCTCATCCATGATCCAAGGGATCCCTCCTTCAAAACATGTCAAATGTCTTTAATCACCACCAAACCCTAGCCCTAGGGTGATGGCAAGCCCTCAAAGGTGATGTTTTGGCCTCCAAAGGCAAGTCGTTTGGATTGTAGGGGCTAGGTGAGATCCTCCAAGGTGTCTCTTAGGCCTCGAAAGGAATTTCATCATCATCGAGTGTGTGGGGCCTGGTATCCAACATGTGGGCTTCAGGCCCCAAGGAAGCCCAAGCTAGGCATATTCTTCCAAATCTCTCCACCAACTAGGTCCTACAAAGACAATGAATACACCCTCCAAGAATATCAATTCAAATGCATCATGATGAGTAAATCAAATCAATAAAACATCCATCTAATAATGTACATACAAACCACCTCATAAAAATAAACAAGTACTCAAAGACCCTATGAAATTTTCCAAGTTTAGGTATGGGAGGGTTGAAACAACGACGTATTGGGTGAATTATAACTCAATTTTAGGAGTATTTTCCAAGAGGTACCCTCTCTAAGACATGTGAACAAAGTGACATGGATGAGGGAAATACTTTTGGGCATGGGTTTCATGACGTACAAGGGCGCAATGTCAACCACCAAAGTGAAACAGGGAAAAGAGCATAATGTCCAAGAAAACATTACATAATCAAAAGCATTTTAAAATGCAACAAACTCAAATGACTCAAATATTGAAATGACATTCAACATAATAACTTACCTGTACCCCATGGAGAAAGACCCAATGTCTTCCGGAATCTAGTTGATGTGGTGGATACCTTCATGATGAGACTAGAACTGTGGTGGCAAGGTGGGTCTATGTCTGTGCTAGTAGACATTATTGGTCATGTTGTCTCTCAGCAATCCATGTCTGCAACCTAAGGGACTCAAGACATCATCTCCTTAGTTATCCCTAGGAGTTGGTGATAACATCTGGCTCCTACTTGGGGACATGTAATTTTCGTAGAATACATGAGAACTGCATCATCTCCTGGTGGACCTATGCCTACAATGAAACATAAAAATGTAAAATCCAGGGTGGTTCTATCACCCTTCATCCAGATAAATCAAAAACCAAAAATGACAACTAATCTAGAAAACAAAATTTTGCATTTTTTCAAAAATTTCTATACTAAACATGTAATATGATGAAAGCAATATGCAAGTAGAGAAAAATGAAAAATGAAATGCAGCTAAGATACCATGAGCAATCAATATGAAAATTAAAAAAATCAATATGACCTACCTACTTACTTGGGGCCTTGGGGCCCTGAAGATCAGGTGATAGTTGATGTCAAATGAAGTCATACAACCAGTGCAAACATTTGTTCATCATTTCATCAAGGTATCTCCCCTTGTGCTTAATCATGCAATACAACAATGATAAGTTGAGCACATAATAATCATGAGCATAAATAGGCATATAATCAATCATGAAATTAAACATGTGGAGATGGGTCAGGGGGGAGGAAATCTTGTTGAAACGAGCAGCCACAATTATGATCATCTCGAAAATCTTTCCTGAAAGGATAGCCACAAGTTCGATCAATCCATCGTTGAAGAGGGATACCATATGTAGACGATCTCTCATATTCATCCCCATTAGCATGATCGTTTCTTCCTGAAGACTAAGAAGACATGAGATATCCCAAGAAGACCCATGATTTCCTTGAGAAGAAGAAATGAGGTAAGGGACAGGCTCAGGTCTAGAAAAATGTTGCCTCTTCATCTACGAATCCTTGTCAAAAACCCCCAAGATGAAAATACTTTTTCTTTGTAGAGTGAGCCATTGATTCCTCTGGGATGGCCACGTCCTAGTGTTCATCTAAAATTGAGGATGAAGGTGTTTTAAAGTCCTCATAGAACAATTTTGTATCCTCAAAAGGATCTGTATCACAACTCCCAAGGGATGACTGAAAATCACTTTGAAAAATGTTGTGATAAGTCATCCTCAAATGGACAGAACAAATATTTAACCATATCATCATCATGATTGAAAACACATGAATCATATATGCATGAATATCAATCTTCTGAATATGACAACTCAAACCCTTTTGCTTGAGAGCTACCCTAAATGTCGTAAATGGGGTCTCTATAAAAAATGAAACGACCAAAATCCCATGTGCATCTCCCAGTCTATATGAAATTTTATATATGCGCATCAACTATATCCAAGGTTTCTTTCATAAGACCATCAGTGTGACTAAAAATGACCATATCTTTGTCTTCGTGTGCAAGAAGAGCAGGGGCTAGAGTGGCTTCAACTGGATCTTTGATCAATTTCTTCATCATTGCGTCTAATTGCTTCTTCAACTTCATGCACAGGAGGAAAGAAAGGATGGAAAACCTCACCTTCATCAAGTGGGAGCAAAGATAACAATGTCTCAACATGTTGTGATTCGTCATAATTCTTCTTTCTCTTTATGGACATGACCCTCTATCACCTCTTCATCGTAGGGGGCTTGATCCTTAATACATAGTGCTTTGTCTTCCTTTCTTTAAAAGGATCTATCACATCCAATGGATCCTCTAATACTTCTTCACTTCCAAAGTCATGGAATAAATCATCATCAAGATCTTCAAAAGGTTCATGAATCATCATGTTCTCTTCTTGATGTGTAGGAGGAGCAGAGGCATGGATGTCTTCATCAAGTGGAAGAGAAGATATGATCGCTTCATCTTCATCAAATGTCTCGTCCAGATATTCAACATGAGAAACTCCATCAGGATATTCTTGGTAACTTTCTTTATATATCTTTCCTTCAAGCACTTCTTCATCTATTGTCTCGTCATCCACCAGAAAACTTTCTTTGCAAAGACCATGTTTGATCTCTTGGAAAGTATCTTGCAAATTTTGAGTATCTGGTTGATAGTTCTTGAGAAATTCTTCAATGAGATTTGTAGAAGATTGGATACTCTTTGGATTACATGAGTGTGAAAGTCAACTCCTTTGACTTGATTCCATTGAATATACAAAAACTTTCATCAGCACGTATTCATGTAGCGCATTTAAGCTTGAAGCATACTTCATATAATTGACAACATGGCTAACTGCTAGAGTTGGATCACCATTAAATTTAGGGAAATGTGCCCTCCACTCTGTAGGGAAATGATTTGGATATCTAGGGATATTTTGAACATCAATAGAAGGGTACACCTTATGGAATTCCCATTGTAAGTCTTGTGAGGCCATGGTTCCATTACTTAGGGTAATACCTCAATGGAGTCACTAGATGAACTATATGAAAATCTCATCAAGGGTGGAAGGGAAACATCCTTCAAGTGGAGTCGTCAGGAAAAATAGGGTAAAGGATTTGGGATGGAAGCTTGCCAAAGTGTCATTAGGGCATGAAAGAGGATTCAAAGTCCTCCTTGACAACAAAGCAAAAATTTTATCGCACAAATTTCAGGTTGGGAAAATCCTGACCCAAACCACAAGATGGTGACAACTAGTAGAATACCTACCCACTGTCACATCATATAGGTTTTCTCGTCACTTTAGAGGTGAAGTGATCACCTCAAGGGGGGGAATCTTGGGTGACCCTAGGGGGGAAATGAGATGGAAAGTGATAATTGTGAATGGATGCCCCTATAGGTAAAGTTGTTAAATGGAGAATAACTTGGAAATGAGTCTCGGTAGTGGTCAATGGTTTCCAATAAGTTTGAGCACCTGCGGATGATTGTGGTACCTACCCGAGATACAAGAAACACAAAGTATACAAGCTATATGTTAAGTTGACAAGAAAGTTAAGTCTTTTGTCTCTATTTGCAGTAGTCAACAAAGATATGTATCAACAAATAAATCATTAATAGAGATACTAAATAAGGTGCTAAAATTCTAACAAATTATGTAAGAGATAAGCTAGTAAACACAAGTACAACTTAAGTATAAAATCATAGACTTTATCATCAATGTAAGGTTGTTATAGATAATTATTGAAGATATATATTTTCAAACTTATGTCTGTAGCAAACAAGTTTTTACAACAGAAAAAAGAAAAAGCCACCAAAACTTGCAAAAATCCACCCAAAAGGTGCGCTAGGACTAGTAGATTATGCTGGCAAATTCTTAGCAAATTATCATGATTGACAAGAGAGTAAAATCAAAAGTTATGATGAGTTTTTTGCAGCCGTAATGGTTGTAGATTAAATTTTCAACATAATTAATACGTTCTTGGCCAAATGAGATGCCTTAGTGGCTTAGACACATGTGTAGCATATAGGTTAAGTTTCACTTAAAACAATTTCAATATCTCAACTTTTCACAATTACTAATGCAATAATTTATTTGGGGCAACGTTTTGCCACTTTAGGTCAAGTCGTTGAGTTGGAGATGAGTGCACCCAACCTCCAAAGGCCAATTTTATTCAATCCAAGCCTCTCTTCCATGATCCAAGGGATCCCTCCTTCAAAACGTGTCAAGTGTCTTCAATCACCACCAAACCCTAGCCCTCAGGTGACCTCAATCCCTCAAAGGTGACGTTTTGGCCTCCAAAGGCAGGTCATTTGGCTTGTAGGAGCTAGATGAGATCCTCCAAGGTGTCTCTTAGGCTTCCAAAGGAATGTCATCATCACCCACTGTGTGGGCCCTGATAACCAACCTGTGGGCTTCAAGCCCCAAGGAATCCCAAGCTAGGTTTGTTCTTCCAAATCCGTCCACCAACTAGGTCCTGCAAAGACAATGAATATTCCCTCCAAGGATCTCAACTCAAATGCATAATGATGAGTAAAAAAAATCAATAAAAGAGACATCTAAGCATGTACATCCAAACCACCTCATAAAAATAAACAAGTGCTCAAAGACCCTATGCAATTTTCCAAGTTTAGGTATGGGAGGGTTGAC
>WSFP011482013.1:0-16024 GCA_009831015.1 Picea engelmannii | reverse complement strand
AGGAGTTAGTCCAAACTCCTCCAAGCAGTTTGAAGGAGTTAGTTCAAACTCCTCCAAACATAAGAGAACTTCCTCTCGTAAATCAACCATAACGTTCGACTTGGGTGTCTATTTTGTGACTTCTTTATATTGTTGGAAAGGTATTTCCGAGATATACAACTTTCTCTTTATGTGATTTGAGAAATTACTAATGAATATTACACTTATTCCAGGTGGGAGGATTTATTTTAGCTCGGAGGAGTTAATTCAAACTCCTTCAAACACAAGAAAACCACCTTTTGTAAAATGGATGTAATGTTTTACTTGGGTGTCCGTTTTGTGAATACTTTATACTGTTGGAAAGGTATTTCCGATATCTACAACTTTCTAGTTATGTTATTTGAGAAATTACTAATTCATGGTAAACTTATTCTAGGTAGGAGGAGTTAGTACTAACTCCTCCGAGAAAATCAAAGGAGTTAGTGATAAATCCTTCGAGCAAATCAGAGGAGTTAGTGCTAACTCCTCCGAACAAAAGAAAACCACATTTCATAAAATGGCCGTAAATTTTGACTCGGGTATCTATTTTGTGCATTATTTATACCATTTGAAAGGTATCTTTGATATATACAACTTTATAGTTATATTATTTGAGAAATTATTAACCTATGGTATACTTAGTTTTGTATTAATATCTGAAACCTTGTTGACAGCCTCAAAGCACACCATAACTCAACCACGAGCATAGGAACCATGAATTGAACTGAGGGAATTTTATAAATGATATTTAAATTATTTTATCCCCCATTTATTTTCATTCAAATGATTATTCTTGATAGTTTATTTAAAGTTACTCTCATCTATTGTATGTTGAATGTTTTCAGGTACCGAGTAAAGGAGGATTTCACTCTGTATTCTCATGATGAAATTTGTAACTAAAGATGATGAAGGAACGATAACGAAAGATGTAGCAGTGATGGAGGAGAATCAAATAAAGTATCAAGAAAATGTATGAAGTAGGGATCTAGAAACTCCATGACGATTGACTTTCAAACTTGGTATGACGAAGATGCCCCCACACCCAAAGCTAGTCTTCATGATGTGCAAGACACATATGGAAAAAATCCATGTCGACCCACTAGCACTAGGAGAAAAATTCGAAATGTAACCATTTTCCTTATTGCTCATCATTACAAAGAGGATGAGGACAAACGCTGGAAGACGAAAGGTCACCGAGGGAGACGAAAGGCCAAAGATTTTATTGAACCTCAATAAATATTAGAATAGAACCCAAAGAAAGGGGCTTTTGGCTCTTCAAACATTGTACACCTCTGAACTACTTCAGGATATAGTGTCAACTAAAACTGGAGAGTTGTCCTAAGAGTTTTCATGTACTATTGTTGAAACTATTAATACAAAGAAGCCCTCATGGCCAACTTTTGACTGAGAGAAGGACTTGCTTGTGTTGTTTTTTTGTTGCGAACTATTTCAAGAAGAATTTTTGTTGTTCACATGAGTTGTAAGAGCATGTTTGTTTATGGACTATTATGATTCAATATATGTCTTCTTACAATTTTTTCTTTCTTTCTTATATTACATGTCCTGAGTGAATGAGCTGTTAATGTATGTGATATAGTCACTTAGACTATTCTGGTTATATATTCATGTCCACGTGTTATTTGAATTTATTTCTTCATTTCAGAAATTTGGGTGAAGCTACTGGTAGAGTTAGTTTCATTCCATAACTTATTCACTTATGTTAATTCTCTCCTAGATAGGATAGGTTAGATTAGAATTAGATTAGGCTTTCATTTAGATAGTCTTCATATACACATTATGTTTTCACAACCACCCATCACTCACCCTCATCGGTAGATCGGGACACAACCGGTAGAACCAAAAAAACAATGGCTACTAGCCTAAAATCTCGATGGGTTCCCTTTTCCAAACAGTGAGAGTTATAATTGGGGCTTCTTACCCAGGAGAACCCCTTACTGCCATCGGGAAAATTTGGACCCGTTAACAAAATTGGCACTAAAAGGAGGGCCGGATGACAAGCCTGCCCATGTGGAGTCATTTCATTTAAATCTTAACCAACTTATGGCTCCTCTTTGTACCTCTGTATGGGATGACCCTTTGAGTCTTCCAAGACCCACCAAGGCCATCTCAATCAAGACAATTAATCTCTTTTCAAATTCCAAATTCGATGGTGAAGGACATGTCTCTACATTCACACATCTCTAACGATTTGACATCGCTTGACAAAATCTTAAGATTATACAAGACAATAAAACATGTCGACTATTCATCCTCACATTCAAAGGGTGAATTAAATCCTGGTTTAATACATTGCCAATAAAATCAATTCATATATGGAAACAATTCATGGAAATGTTTATTGCTACTCATGAAAATTATGTTTATGACGAACTCGTTGATGAACTGGAAGAAATACATAGGCTCAAAAATGAATCTGAGAATAATTTATTTCGAAGAGTCATGCAGATCTATTGTAGGTTTCCTGAAAGGGATGAACCCTCAAGCCAATACATGTTTGATTGGTTTTCATATCTTGTCTCTATTTCTGAAGAATGCGATTTAAATGATCAAGCCATCTCCTATTCACAAAATTCATATCTAACCACAAACAATATAGTGGGGATAATATTCAACCAACACTCTAACACAACTACAGTGGAATCTTTATTAGTAATCCTAGACCCCATATCCTGGGAGTGTGAACCATGTAATGATCCCTTTTCTGAAAATCATGATCATATTCTGGTATGTGATGAACCTCTCATTGAATAAATCTCATCATCTTCAAAATATGAAGACCTTCATGAACTGTATACAAATTTGTTCGATAATAATCACACACACAAACAACCATCTGTCTATGATACAATACACTCTTCACATTACTCCTTTAGTGATGAAACATTGAATGATATACTAGATCAAGAAGAGTGTCCAACCTTGATCGATCAAGCACTCATCCTTAACAATACTTCATCTAGAATGCGTCCCTTTGAAATTCCTTTGAAATTCAAATTTCTGGAACATGATGAATCACAATCTGATTTTGATGTCCCTATTTTTTATGATTACTTTCCAGTTCCAAAATTGAATGAAATAATTGAACTATCACTCATTGGTCCTACGTAATATGAGATTTCTAACCTTGATGAACATATGTTAATCACTGAAAATATAAAGTATGCAGGGCACCATGAGTTTTTTTATCCTTACGAACAAATCACTACAAATGAACTTCCCATCACCATGCAAAATACAAGAAAAAATGAGTTCATTCAAGAACCTTTGTCATCTCAATCTACTCTGAAATTACATGTTACTCCCCAGGAGAAGATACATCACTTATTCGTGGATTCTATCCCAATACTCCAACACTCCTTGCATGATTTTGTTGATGTCATAGGAGAGGCTTTGGAGATTTATTTCACTCAATGTTTCCCTTGGACAATCCACCATTATCTTTCCTCTCAACATGTGGAGCATGTGAAATTTGAACCCAGGGAGATCTACATCGACAATGAGACACTCCAATTTCAATCGATGATTATGTCAAGTGCTTGTTGTCTTAATTCTACCCCTAGGATGAGCAATACCACCCACTCCAAGACTACATTACAAAGCATGTTGCACAAAATTTCAGTTCACGAGACTCATCAGGTATGTATCTCATTGTTTATTTCCTTCCAGCAATCATATAGCGATCATTTTAAATTTTACGACACATTTAAATCTTGGTTGGAGGAATCCTACATGTGCGCATTTCACATGAACAATAACATTGCCCAATTTGACCTGATGAGTGGAAACTTGTTGGAATCAATTCTTCCAATTTTTCAACCCTCACTACTTCATTCTCTACAATTGGCCTTCAATGAATATGCAATCAAAGGTTTGGAGTTGCTCGATTGGATTAAATGGAGCTACACTTTCACCTAGCCTTCTTTTGGCTAGTATAGGTTAGGTTAGGAATAGGATTAACATAATGATTTTTTCTTATTTTATGCTTTCATAACTTAGATGTTGATGTCTTTTCCAGTTTTAGCATAGATTTGGTTTTGTTTTGATCACTTCAATAAATATCACTTGCTGCGATTAGTCTAGTTTGCAGTTCAAGTCACTTTTCAGCAAATATTTCTTGTTTTTCATTCAATTCTTTTCATTTTACTCTAACTAAAATTTTGTCTTAATCTTGGTTTTCCTCCATATTCATGAGGAAAGCATGTGCAAGAGTTCTCCAAGAAATTCAAGTGCAAAATTCACTTGTCTCAGCAACATTTACCCTAACATTGATAGTTGAGAAGTCGGTCACCCCAAAATCATGAAGAATATATGTTGGGGAATGCTTTACAATTTGGACAAGATGGATATTGGATTTAAGAAATTACATTGGTTATTCACAACCTTGCTAAGGATGATGTCTATTGAGCATAATCATTGAAGTAATTGTGACTCCTTGATAGGAGACGTTCTTATCCTCGAGGAACATGTCATTAAGTGCCAGTATCCCTCCAATAATTCAATCACAATGATATTTGATCTCACTGATACTGATCAAGAAAAGGTCTCTCAAGCACAATTTTTCTAAGGAAGAATGGGTGATTGTTAATTCTATAGTTATTTGTTTCCCAAAAGGTGAAATTATGATAGACAAACCAACATTCAAGATCAAGTCTACTCTGTCTCTCGAGAATTGGAAGGGGTGATACTCATGGAGAAATATCAAATACCCAGACAAATTTTGATTTTTGTTTTCATATTATTGCGGTGAGGATGTTCATAAAGGTTCTCCAGAGTTGATCATGGAAAGGTATTTTCATTTCAAAAGAAAGAAAATATTTAAGGAAGACACACATCTCAAGAAGGTTTGAATTGACCATGAAACATTATAAATATGGCTAACTGGACATATCAGGTTGTAACATCAGTTCTATAGCTTGAAGAAGTGAAAAGGAAATAGACAAGTCAAAAGGCCAAAGCAAAGGATCTTGATGATGATAAAGTGGACCTATGGCCAACCCTTGCCCCCTAAAGCACAAGGCTCCACAAATAAATTAGAAGTATTCATTAAATCATGATGAGAGGTGTAATTCTCAGCTAGCACTATCACTAAAACCCATTGGAACAAATTATTATGTGTATTAGCTTTCACATGGATTGATAGTTTCAAGATGTTGAAAACTTCTAGCTGGTCGAAATGTGTGAATATCCTCTAATCTGTTGGAAACACTCAATCTACAACTTATTTATTAGTCAAATACATTTCCTAATTATATATTATTGATCATCGTTCATCTAAAAGGCTTGATTTTTCAGCCACAACAACAAATTGGACCAACTTCATCTCTAACCCTTAATATGTCATCTCTCATAATTCAACACTTTTTTCTCCCATTCTTTCATCATCATATTTTCCCTTCAAAGAAGTTTTTTTCTTCATTCCTATTGTCTTATGACCTATGATTATATTTCATGACATACAAACCTCTCACCTTTGTTTGTGTTTTTATAGGCAACACTTTCTCATTGGAAGTAGGCATGTATCAACTTGCATCTCTTTCCTAGCTCATGAGAGAAATTAGGGGTCTTTGTTTGAAAATGAATCAAAACTATTTGGGATGTTGTGACAACAGTTAAACCATCATTGAGCATAGTGGTTAATCAATGATTTTCCTTGCATATTGGCTAGAAAGTAGATCCTATGTAATGGAGGAACCATCCACACACTAAATAGCTGCTCACGTGAAAGGAAAAATGTCGAAGTATAAAGGATGAAAACCAAAAGGGATATCTCTATGTATCAAAGTGCAACACATATACAAATAAATCTCAAAATCTGGAAGTCATCCCCTATCAGGCTAAAAAAGGCCATCTCTTTCCCCATCCACCGAATGCTAAGCATGTAGTAAATAAGTCGGGAAGGAATGTAAAGGAAAGTTTGACCATACTAGGGGACATGCAGATATCTCCGTCAAGGTTATGGATGCTCGCTGGAAGTGGAGCAAGGTATGCGACACCGTGGTGACTCAACCAGGGCTGTGGACACTCACTAGTAGTGGAGAAACACTTGCAAGATATCTAGATATGCAAGCATCACTAGTGATTCCACCACGATGGAATCATTTAGGTAACTGTTACACATTATTCCCATATTTTTTTGAACTTAAAAGTAAATTTCATGAACCTCTATATTTTATGATTATAAGTTAGGAAAGACTAGTAGAGATTCTAGCTTTGCCCAATGTGTCACCATTTGTTGTGCCCCCACAACATCCTCCCAATTTTCTTGTTTTAGACTCTATCCAAGACAAGAAATTGGGCCCCTTTTAATTCTTCCAATCGTCTCACTCTTTCTCTCATGAAAATAGATATGCCCAAGTTCTCCTCACCCTACCTCACCTTATCATATCCAATTCCTCCTCAAATCACTTCTACCTGACAATCCACACTTTTGCAAGTTCCTTATTCCTGCACTAACACATAGCAAATTGAATCACACATCCTTTATTTTACCTCTACGTTGAAACACCATTTATTTTATTGACAGTACATCATCCACCTCCTTTTGAACTTGGCTAAAACGAAATCACACTTATGCCAAACCTCACTGACTCACATCTTCATCATCGATGAAATTCACATGATCAATGTCATCCCACCAATATTGGTAACATTATTATATTCATCACGCACACACCTTTCATCATATGACTCACTTCTACTCACACTGTTGCATCACATAACAATGACGCTCTTTCCCTTTCACTTTATTACATTGCTTATTGACGAGGTTCACCTTTTCTTCCCGACATGCTACCCATTGAAAAGTTTACCTCTCATGTCACAAATAAATTAGCGGAAATATGTAGACCCCTTGTCATCATTGATCACATCGAGGAGAATCTGCTTCCTCTCACCAATGTTGATTAGGTCAGCGTAGCCCACTTTCTCCTTGAGGCTTATCTTGTCCCCCTCCTAGCTCAGATCCCTTCTTGTTGAGTTCATTATTCAATCTTCTTACATTTCCAATGATTAAACTCTCCAATCCTATCTAGACAGTTGGTCAATAATTTCCTCTCTCACCTGATTAGATTTAGATCACAATCATAATCAAGTTTTAGTGTTCCTAGTGGCCTTCTTCACGCATATGGTACTAACTTGTTTATTTTTGCGTTTCTTGATGTTACAACTAAATCTTCATTGTGGAATCATATCCTAGCATCATATGGGTTAATCATAACACCTATAGGTCTTGCGTTGGTTCTGAAACTCACTTTAGGAGAAATTTGGTCCTTTCAGCTCCTAGACAGTGCTAAGCACACTAGACATCAGTTGGCAGTTTTGGCGGATTTATAACTTTTTTCTATTAATGCATAACCTTAATATTAATGAATGAATCAAGATTCTGTACATCACATACGACCAAGCAAATGATGAAATTAAATTTGGATGAAGCAACAAACAACACGGGACCCAAATTTTTATTAAAAAATGCCTTTGGGCACAATTTGTGATGTACTTCAAAGTGATTGTTTCATCCCTTAAATAAGTTAATTATCTGATTCCCACCATTATGATTCCAATGCAACTGACAGAATCAAAATCCGAGTTCCAAAAGTGCCAAAATGATCATCTAGGATTTATTGCTAGCAAGCCTTGATAATCGTGGCCATCATTAGAAATGAATTCACTCAAATTATGGAACAAAATGTTCAATTATCTTGATAGAAGTGTTTCTCTATGTTCTCCATGTTTCAAAAAACAACACCTCAATCGGGCATCGTATGAGGAAGTTACGGGTTTTTGAACTCAAGCTCTCATTGTCTCTTGCCAGTTCGACACTTGGAATTTTTTCCAATTTTTCTTTCCCAGGAAGGAGAAGTTCCCTTTGAATCCTCCGAAGCGATTCATAATATTTACCTTCATTTCCTTTGATACATATCAGAGGATTTAGTTCAAACTCTTTCGAAGACTTCAGAGGAGTTAGTTCAAACTCCGCCGAATAGTTCAGAGGAGTTAGTTTCTAACTCCTCCAAGTAGCTCGAAGGAGTTAGTGAAAAATCCTCTGAGCAGCTCGAAGGAGTTAGTCCAAGCTCCTCCTAGCATGTCGGAGGAGTTAGTTCAAACTCCTCCGAACATAAGAGAACTACCTCTTGTAAATCGACCATAACTTTCGACTCAGGTGTCCGTTTTGTGACTTATTTATACCATTGGAAAGGTATTTATAAGATATAAAAATTTATAGTTATGTGATATGAGAAATTAATAATGCATGGTACAATTATTCCAGGTCAGATGAGTTAGTTCAAACTTCTGCAAACACAAGAAAACCACCTTTTGTAAAATGGATGTAACTTTTGACTCAGGTGTCCGTTTTGCAATTTATTTATACCGTTGGAAAGGTATTTCCGAGATATAAAAATTTATGGCTATGTGATTTGATAAATTTATAATCCATGGTACACTTATTCCAGTTTGTAGGAGTTATTACTAACTCCTCTGAGCAAATTAGAGGAGTTAGTGCTAACTCCTCCGAACACAAGAAAAACACATTTCGTAAAATGGGTGTAACTTTTGACTCAGGTTTCCATTTTGCACGTTTTTTATACTGTTTGAAAGGTATTTTATATCTCTACAACTTCCTAGTTATAAGATTTGATAAATTACTAACCTATGGTATACGTATTTTTGTATTAAGATATGACACCTTGTTGACATCCTCGAAGAACACCATAACTCGATCGCGAGCAGAGGAACCGTGAATCGAACTCAAGGAAGTTTATAAATGATACTTCAATTATTTTATCCCCTCATTTATTTTCATTCAAATTATTATTATTGATATTTTATTTGAAGTTACTTTCATCTATTGTATGTTGAATGTTTTCAGGTACCGAGCGAAGGAGAATCACACTCAGTTTTGTCACGACGAAATCTACAACTAAAGATGATGGAGTGATAATGGACAATGTAGCAGTGATGGAGGAGAAACAAATAAAGTATCAGAAAAATGTATGAAGCAAGGATATAGAAAATCCATGATGATCGACTGTCAAACTCAAGACAACGAAGATGCCCCCACACCCAAAGCCAATCTTCATGACATGCAAGACACATATGGCAGAAATCCATGTCAACCCACTAAAACTAGGAGAAAAATTTGAAATGTAACCATTTTCCTTATTGCTCATCATTACAAAGAGGATGAGGACAAATGATGGAAGAAGAAAGGTCACCGACGAAGACGAAAGGCCAAAGGTCTTATTGAAACTCAATAAATACTAGAATAGAACCCAAAGAAAGGGGCTTTTGGCTCTTCAAACATTTTACACCTCTGAAATACTTCGGGATACAGTGTCAACTAAAATTGGAAGAGTTTTGATGTACTATTTCTGAAACTTTTAATACAAAGAAGCCCTCAAGGCCAACTTTTCACTGAGAGAAGGACTCGCATGTGTTGTTGTTTTGTTGTGAATTATTTCAAGAAGAATGTTTGTTGTTCACATGGGATGTAAGAGAATGTTTGTTTATGGAATATTCTAATGTAATATATGTCTTCTTTCTTATATTTTTCATTCTTTCTTATATTACATGTCCTGTGCGAATGAGCTGCTAATGTATGTAATATAGTGACTTAAACTATTCTGGTTATATATTCATGTGCATGTGTTATGCGAATTTATTGCTTCATTTCAACTATCTGGGTGAAGTTACTGGTAGATTTAGTTTCATGCCATAGCCCATTCACTTACGTTAATTTGCTCCTTGCTAGGATAGGTTAGATTATAGTTATATTAGGCCTACATTTAGATAGTCTTCATCTACATCTTTTTTTTTCAAAACCACCCACAACTCACCCTCATCGATGGACCAGGCCACAACTGGTAGAACCAAACCAAAAATGGTTGTCGAGCCAGAATCCATATGGGTTCCCTATTCCAAATGGTGGGAGGTCTAATTGGGACTTCTTACCGAGGAGAACCCCTTACAGTTGTCGGGAAAATTTGGACCCGTCAATAGGTGGTTGTCCTGATTCCCCCCCATGTACTATGATGGACCTCCTACATATTGAGATTGACCTGATGGTCCCCATATTTAGTGCGATTGAAGGGACTATTGCATCAAAATCATGGGGTTTACAGATTGATAGGGAAAATTTACTTGCAAAGGAATTCCCACTGGATTAGGTTGACCCCACAAAGGATTAGAAACTCCTGGAAATGGTTGTTCAGAATATAGGCCAATGGTAATAGGGATAGAAGGAATTTCAAGAGAATCTTATCCCCATGCTTGTTGGTGTTTCAACCATGTAGGTTTCCCCCCTAGTAAAATGTTTCCCTGCAACTAAAGGTTTCCCCTTAACTAAGGGTTGGCCTCACATTGAAGACTAACCTCCAATGTAGGGTGTACCGATCTGCGATGTATGATATGGAGGATGAGTATCTTGTGTAACCATGGTTTTTTGAATGACTTGACTTCCAGACATTTGACTAATGGAACGACCAACTAAGGAACTTGGTGTGTGCATGTGTGCAAATAGTGAAGCATGAATGTTACCTGACCCATGTGCAAAGGGAGATGAATGTGAAAGTGGTTGAGTCAAGGTTATGTGGGTCGCCAATGTTTCCAACAAAGATGAAGCACCAAAAATATCAACTATAGGAGTTGTGGAAAAATATAAGTTCCCAAGTCCTTAAGGAAAACCAAAAGATGATGGGTTCGCGCCAAAATATTGTGTAGTGGTGGAACTAGGTGGTAATTGATAAGAAGAATAAGAATAAACATATATCATGGATGGTGGATCAATGAGTGGCTGGCCAAGTGGATCAGTAAAAAAATGATTCATGTCAGATGCAAGGATTTCTATGAAGGTTGTGACCGATTCTTCAATGTGATGGCCACTTCCAGGAGCTATACTCTTGGTCTCAGAAGTGTGATTTGTGATCATTCCTTCATAAGAAACATTGTGTTGAGGTTCCTGAACGTTATTTTACATACCTTGTATACTGTGAAATATTCGATCCTAAGGCTCACTACGAAAGTCAAAGAAACAAACTCCTAAGAAATCTAAAAGAAATCAACCAAGAAACAACGGGCTCAAGGATCTTTCGAAGATGGGATATCAAGACAACAAGGAAGAAATGAGAATAAATTACCTTGACCTCCATGTAACATCCCTTCTCTATGCAAGAAACCCTCGTTTTCGTGGGATCACCCTCAAAGGGTACTGAGAGTGTGATATGACATTTTTCCCAGGTACCATTAGAATCCTCCCATAGTCACCTCTATAGATACCTATGAAAGGCCACTAAGGATAGAAACTCACAGTCAACCTCCAAGTAGGTATAGTCGATAGTCAAGACCAAATGTATGGGAAGGATATCAAAGTCTAAATATATTCAAGAGAGACGAAGACAAGTGGACTGGTAAGACTCTAGAGGACCCCGAATGGATTCAGAGTTCACGAAGCAATGAGACCAAATGAATATAGTGGTTTTTCAAGAAAAAAGCCCCAATATATGCTCTATCCACTATGATTGGTTAATCTTTGGAGGGGTAATATTCGCTACTTTTCTGCACGCGACCTCATGTTTAGCCCCCATGTGAGGGGGGGTTCTCAGATATGATTTTAAGAAAGTTTTATTTGTACGCTCTTTAGTATTCTACAATATGTTTAGTAGTCTTGGACAATTTACTCACTTTCCGTAGTCCAAAGACCCTAATCTTGTGCTACTATTGGTGTGCTAAAACCAAAAAATGTTCCAGTTGATTTTATTAGTGCGTGGTTGATTTTAGTGGATTTTACTCAGTAGGTTCATAGAGATGAAACTAATGATGTGAGAGAGACTCAACTCCAATATAATGCAAAATAACGATATGCATTTCTTTCTTTTATGTGAATTCTATGCATGGGAAGGAGAAGAGTTCTATTCTTCTTAACAAAAGAAAATACTAAAAAAAATGCAATTTTCAATTTCTGGGATCAAGATAATTCCAAACTACCAAGCAAATGTTTTCGAAAGCCGAAATGCACATGAAAAACTGACTCTTTTTCCAAACATATACCAAAACAAATTTCCTAATGAATGCAAAAATATTCTTCATTTGATTATGTATGCAAGGAGATATGCAAACTTTTTCTCTTCTTAACTTTCAAATGAAATGAAAGCAATCCATGTTAGACACAAAGAAGTATGAGGGAAAAAAACAATCAAACAAAGCACACTAAAAAATGATAAGAACTGAAATAAAACAAGTAATGGATAACCTGTTCAATCAAGAAGTCAAAGATGCAAAAAAGAAAGAAGACACACACTCATGAAAATCCTCAAAACACGAGCAACAAGAAACGTTGTTCAACACTGGGTTGTGGAAAACAAGAGAGTCCTAATCATCCAAAAAAATGATATGTTTCAATGAATACAAAAAGGCTCAATACCACGCAACCTTTACAAACCCTAGTTGATGAAAACTCCTAAACAATCAAGCAATTTGAAAGCTTTGTGAGACTAAGATCAGAGAACTGTTGAAATTACTAAGACAACTAAGAGGGGGGGGGTGAATCAGTTGTAATTGAGCTTAAACAATTTTAAGTCTATTAAAACATTATTAATCTTTCTTCAAGTGATTGCCAACAATATACAACATATGGATGGTAAAAGTAAAGAGCATCAGTCACACATAAGGTATACACATAGACAAATTTTCACGAGGAAACCCATAAAGGGAGAAAACCTCTTCTTCTTCGAAATGATAGGCATTCTTTTAAGTTCTGTACATCATCTATAATTGAGCACCAACTGAATGTGAGGCTGCTACCTCTGTTTTACAAGCTGCAACTTGTTTGAGAGCACCAACTCTCTAGTTTCTCTAGCACCCACTAGAAGGAAGCACCAACTCCCTTAATGTTCCAACACCAACTGGATGGAAGCACCAACTTCCAATTACACAGGCTCCAACCTGTTTAACAGAGAACACTTGTTCTCCCTTACACCACCTTGCCACCCTGGT
Organism: Picea engelmannii; assembly: GCA_009831015.1. NCBI lineage: Eukaryota > Viridiplantae > Streptophyta > Pinopsida > Pinales > Pinaceae > Picea > Picea engelmannii. The sequence goes on along the minus strand of WSFP011482013.1, from coordinate 2,998 downwards.
TTCTCTGGATGCAACCAGATGGAAGCTACAACTTCCTGTGTTCAAGCACTCACTTGAACCTCTGAGGACAACAGTCCTCCCGAGCACCTCCCAACCTCTCTAAAATATGAATGAATAAATAAAAAGTAAACTACGCAGATAAATCAATTCTTACCAATCTTTCTTTGTTCTGTAAATATGGTCTTCTACTAACTGTTCTGCTATTCTTCTCTTCCTCTGTCAGTTCAGCAGGTCTGCTCTACAACAACTTGTTCTGTCATTCTACTCTACTTCAACTTCTCTTCATCATCTGTTACTCTTCTCTGAGTTTCATCTCACACTGTGCATATTACTGCACATTCTATGATTTTCCCTTTCTTACAGTTTCATTCATTTTTCATATAGAACAACTAACCCCACATAATCTGTCTCATTTTCTTTTATACACACATCCACGACGGTTCCACTTCGCATTTCCTTAGGCAAAAGAAAGACAATTGTCCAAGCAACTGAAACGCCAACTGATTGGCAATAATGAGTCTGTTTCGCTAACAGATTCGTAATTGAGGAGTTAATTGTGAGAGAGAACAGTAACCCTTCAATCTTTGTTCAAATTCACCTACACCGTTGGATTGGCTTCATGAGATCTTGCATTCATTTCGGCATTTCTGTGTCCAAGCTTAGCACCTCTAGCTTCTACCTCCATCTTCCATCAATGTGATCAATGGCTATGACCACGTGCTTATGCATAAAGCGCTTTTGTGATTTCTCATTTCGTGAATTTAAACATTATGCTTCGTTGACCCCAAGTCAACAAAATTTCGATCGCTTGCCACATGTCCTATGATTCGATGGTCCAGATCTGATCTTGATTCAACGGCTGTGATTGAATCACAATTTTGCATATCGCGATTTCAACATTCTTGTTGCATTGTTTTCTTTGCCTCTCCATGTCGTGATTCGTGAAACTCCGATATGGAGTTAGATCAACGGTCCAGATCTGATCTTGATTCAACGACTGCGATTGAATCACGATTTCGACATTCTTGTTGCATTGTTTTCTTTGCCTCTCCATGTCGCGATTCGTGAAACTCTGAAATGGGGTTGGATCAACGATCCAGATCACATCTTGATCTGACGACTGCGATTAAGTCATGATTTCGCATATCGCGATTTCAGGATTCCTTTGGTTATTATTCTTTGACATCTTCAACTCTTGATCCACGAAACTTTGAAATGGACTGGGATCAATGGTCCAGATCAAACCTTGATCTGACGGCTCAGATTACGTCGTGATTCTGCATGTCACGATTTCGGGATTCTTGTGATTGATATTACTTGACATATCCAACTCTCGATCCGTGAAACTCTGACATGGACTGGAATCAACGGTCCAGATTCAACCTTGATCCGATGGCTCAGATTACGTCGCGATTCCGCATATCGCGATTTCAGGATTCTTGTGATTGATATTACTTGACATCTCCAACTCTCAATCCGCGAAACTCCGACATGGACTAGATTCAACAGTCTAGATCAAACCTTGATCTGATGGCTCAGATTACGTCGCGATTCCGCATATCGCAATTTTGAGATTCTTGTGGTTATTATTCTTTGACATCTCCAGATCTTGATCTGCGAAACTTCGAAATGGACTGGGATCAACGGTCCAAATCAAACCTTGATATAACGGCTCAAATTACGTTGCGATTCCGCATATCACGATTTCAAGAGGTTAGGGAACCCCGTTCCTTTGACTCTCCAGTCAGTGAACTGACGATCTTTCCCCACATGTCCTGCCTGATGATGGACGGTCCTCCTTCTTTCGGGATTTTGTGAGCCCGCTACTCCTTGCACTTTAAAGAACGTGCAGGTTCTCCTTGATCCAACGATGGTCGGGTCCTGCGCTTGGATCTAACATCTGAGATCTATCCTCCTCTTCAATGCTCTTCTTGTCTACATTCATATCTGACAACCCTCATTCTTTCAGGAATTTTGAATGGGATCCAACGATCATAAATGCTTCTCAAAATTTACGGGCCTTCGATCATTCGACCAATGTTGCATTTCCTTTGATCATTCGATCTTCCTAAAATTATCTTCTGTTTGCCTTGTTGCGTTGACTTCGATCATTTGATCTTCCTGAACTTATCTTCTATTTGCATGTCTGTTACAAACTTCCTGTACTCATGCCATCTTCATTGTTGTACTTGCCATCAATGACAAGCATTCGCTGTTTGTTAAATATTTTCCATTCACTGTTTGTTAAATATTTGCCAACAATCTCCCCCTTTGGCATTGATGGCAACACAAGCACCCACATGCTTTTCCATTCGCTGTCTGTTAAATATATTTTCCAACAATCTTCCCCTTTGGCATCAATGTCAAAGAAGAGACATTTTTCCCTTGATCTGTTGCAAAACATACTCCCCCTGTCGACTATAAGCATCTTGGAAATAAACCAAATATTCAATAAGTACTCCCCCTGACCAGGTGAACATATTAGACACAAGAAATTATAACCCCCAATTTTTGACGAAGATATCCAAAAGGGGTCGCTGCTAATGGTTTAGTAAAGATATCATCCATTTGTTCTTTGGAAGAAATATAATTCAGCTGAACAATTTTGTTTGTAACTTGTTCTCTGAGAAAATGGTACTTTATTGGAATACGCTTAGTCTTGGAATGAAGAACATGATTCTTGGAGACACTAATGGCACTGGTGTTATCACAATGAATTGGAATAGGATCAGTGTAAGTTACCTTTAGATCTGTAAGAGTTTGTATCATCCATAAAATTTGTGTGTAGCAAGTAGCAACAACAATGTATTCTGCCTCTGTAGTGGATAATGAAATGGATCCTTGATTTTTACTAAGCCATACAACTAATGAGTCACCCAGAAAGAATGCTCCTCCACTGGTGCTTTTTCTCTCATCAACACAGTTGCCCAGTCTACATCTGAATAAGCAGTTAACTGGAAATTCTGATTTCTAGGATACCACATACCATAAGTTATTG
>WSFP011482012.1:0-16024 GCA_009831015.1 Picea engelmannii | reverse complement strand
CAATAACTTATGGTATGTGGTATCCTAGAAATCAGAATTTCCAGTTAACTGCTTATTCAGATGTAGACTGGGCAACTGTGTTGATGAGAGAAAAAGCACCAGTGGAGGAGCATTCTTTCTGGGTGACTCATTAGTTGTATGGCCTAGTACAAAGCAAGGATCCATTTCATTATCCACTACAGAGGCAGAATACATTGCTGCTGCTACTTGCTGCACACAAATTTTATGGATGATACAAACTCTTACAGATCTAAAGGTAACTTACACTGATCCTATTCCAATTCATTGTGATAACACCAGTGCCATTAGTGTCTCCAAGAATCCTGTTCTTCATTCCAAGACTAAGCATATTCCAATAAAGTACCATTTTCTCAGAGAACAAGTTACAAACAAAATTGTTCAGCTGAATTATATTTCTTCCAAAGAACAAATGGATGATATCTTTACTAAACCATTAGCAGTGACCCCTTTTGGATATCTTCGTCAAAAATTGGGGGTTATAATTTCTTGTGTCTAATATGTTCACCTGGTCAGGGGGAGTACTTATTGAATATTTGGTTTATTTCCAAGATGCTTATAATCGACAGGGGGAGTATGTTTTGCAACAGATCAAGGGAAAAATGTCTCTTCTTTGACATTGATGCCAAAGGGGGAGATTGTTGGAAAATATATTTAACAGATAGCGAATGGAAAAGCATGTGGGTGCTTGTGTTTCCATCAATGCCAAAGGGGGAGATTGTTGGAAAATATTTAACAAACAATGAATGGAAAATATTTAACAAACAGCGAATGCTTTTCATTGATGGAAAGTACAACAATGAAGATGGCATGAGTACAGGAAGTTTGTAACAGACAGGCAAATAGAAGATAAGTTCAGGAAGATCAAATGATCGAAGGCAACGCAACAAGGCAAACAGAAGATAAGTTTAGGAAGATCGAATGATCAAAGGAAATGCAACATTGGTCGAATGATCGAAGGCCCGTGAATTTTGAGAAGCATTTATGATCGTTGGATCCCATTCAAAATTCTCGAAAGAATGAGGGCTGTCAGATCTGAATGTAGACAAGAAGAGCATTGAAGAGGAGGATAGATCTCAGATGTTAGATCCAAGCGCAGGACCCGACCATCGTTGGATCAAGGAGAACATGCACGTTCTTTAAAGTGCAAGGAGTAGCGGGCTCACAAAATCCCGAAAGAAGGAGGACCGTCCATCATCAGGCAGGACATGTGGGGAAAGATCGTCAGTTCACTGACTGGAGAGTCAAAGGAACGAGGTTCCCTAACCTCTTGAAATCGTGATATGTGGAATCGCAACGTAATTTGAGCCGTTAGATCAAGGTTTGATTTGGACCGTTGATCCCAGTCCATTTCAAAGTTTCGCATATCAAGATCTGGAGATGTCAAAGAATAATAACCACAAGAATCTCAAAATTGCGATATGCGGAATCGCGACGTAATCTGAGCCGTCAGATCAAGGTTTGATATATACTGTTTAATCTAGTCCATGTCGGAGTTTCGCGGATTGAGAGTTGGAGATGTCAAGTAATGTCAATCACAAGAATCCCGAAATCGCGATATGCGGAATCGCGACGTAATCTGAGCCATCGGATCAAGGTTGAATCTGGACCGTTGATTCCAGTCCATGTCAGAGTTTCACGGATCGAGAGTTGGAGATGTCAAGTAATATCAATCACAAGAATCCCGAAATCGTGACATGCAGAATCACGACGTAATCTGAGCCGTTAGATCAAGGTTTGATCTAGACCATTGATCCCAGTCCATTTCAAAGTTTCGCGGATCAAGAGTTGAAGATGTCAAAGAATAATAACCACAGGAATCCTGAAATCGCGATATGCGAAATCGTGACTTAATCGCAGCCGTCAGATCAAGATGTGATCTGGATCGTTGATCCAACCCCATTTCGGAGTTTCACGAATCGCGACATGGAGAGGCAAAGAAAACAATGCAACAAGAATGTCGAAATCGTGATTCAATCGCAGTCGTTGAATCAAGATCAAATCTGGACCGTTGATCTAACTCCATATCGGAGTTTCACGAATCACGACATGGAGAGGCAAAGAAAACAATGCAACAAGAATGTTGAAATCGCGATATGCAAAATTGTGATTCAATCGCATCCGTTGAATCAAGATCAGATCTGGACCATCGAATCATAGGACATGTGGCAAGCGATCGAAATTTTGTTGACTTGGGGTCAACGAAGCATAATGTTTAAATTCACGAAATGAGAAATCACAAAAGCGCTTTATGCATAAGCGCGTGGTCATAGCCATTGATCACATTGATGGAAGATGGAGGTAGAAGCTAGAGGTGCTAAGCTTGGCCACAGAAATGCCAAAATGAATGCAAGATCTCATGAAGTCAATCCAACGGTGTAGGTGAATTTGAACAAAGATTGAAGGGTTACTGTTCTCTCTCACAATTAACTCCTCAGTTACGAATATGTTAGCGAAACAGACTCATTATTGCCAATCAGTTGGCGTTTCAGTTGCTTGGACAATTGTCTTTATTTTGCCTAAGGAAATGCGAAGTGGAACCGTCGTGGATGTGTGTATAAAAGAAAATGAGACAGATTATGTGGGGTTAGTTGTTCTATATGAAAAATGAATGAAACTGTAAGAAAGGGAAAATCATAGAATGTGCAGTAATATGCACAGTGTGAGATGAAACTCAGAGAAGAGTAACAGATGATGAAGAGAAGTTGAAGTAGAGTAGAATGACAGAACAAGTTGTTGTAGAGCAGACCTGCTGAACTGACAGAGGAAGAGAAGAATAGCAGAACAGTTAGTAGAAGACCATATTTACAGAACAAAGAAAGATTGGTAAGAATTGATTTATCTGCGTAGTTTACTTTTTATTTATTCATTCATATTTTAGAGAGGTTGGGAGGTGCTCGGGAGGACTGTTGTCCTCAGAGGTTCAAGTGAGTGCTTGAACACAGGAAGTTGTAGCTTCCATCTGGTTGCATCCAGAGAAACCAGGGTGGCAAGGTGGTGTAAGGGAGAACAAGTGTTCTCTGTTAAACAGGTTGGAGCCTGTGTAATTGGAAGTTGGTGCTTCCATCCAGTTGGTGTTGGAACATTAAGGGAGTTGGTGCTTCCTTCTAGTGGGTGCTAGAGAAACTAGAGAGTTGGTGCTCTCAAACAAGTTGCAGCTTGTAAAACAGAGGTAGCAGCCTCACATTCAGTTGGTGCTCAATTATAGATGATGTACAGAACTTAAAAGAATGCCTATCATTTCGAAGAAGAAGAGGTTTTCTCCCTTTATGGGTTTCCTCGTGAAAATTTGTCTATGTGTATACCTTATGTGTGACTGATGCTCTTTACTTTTACCATCCATATGTTGTATATTGTTGGCAATCACTTGAAGAAAGATTAATAATGTTTTAATAGACTTAAAATTGTTTAAGCTCAATTACAACTGATTCACCCCCCCCCTCTTAGTTGTCTTAGTAATTTCAACAGTTCTCTGATCTTAGTCTCACAAAGCTTTCAAATTGCTTGATTGTTTAGGAGTTTTCATCAACTAGGGTTTGTAAAGGTTGCGTGGTATTGAGCCTTTTTGTATTCATTGAAACATATCATTTTTTTGGATGATTAGGACTCTCTTGTTTTCCACAACCCAGTGTTGAACAACGTTTCTTGTTGCTCGTGTTTTGAGGATTTTCATGAGTGTGTGTCTTCTTTCTTTTTTGCATCTTTGACTTCTTGATTGAACAGGTTATCCATTACTTGTTTTATTTCAGTTCTTATCATTTTTTAGTGTGCTTTGTTTGATTGTTTTTTTCCCTCATACTTCTTTGTGTCTAACATGGATTGCTTTCATTTCATTTGAAAGTTAAGAAGAGAAAAAGTTTGCATATCTCCTTGCATACATAATCAAATGAAGAATATTTTTGCATTCATTAGGAAATTTGTTTTGGTATATGTTTGGAAAAAGAGTCAGTTTTTCATGTGCATTTCGGCTTTCGAAAACATTTGCTTGGTAGTTTGGAATTATCTTGATCCCAGAAATTGAAAATTGCATTTTTTTTAGTATTTTCTTTTGTTAAGAAGAATAGAACTCTTCTCCTTCCCATGCATAGAATTCACATAAAAGAAAGAAATGCATATCGTTATTTTGCATTATATTGGAGTTGAGTCTCTCTCACATCATTAGTTTCATCTCTATGAACCTACTGAGTAAAATCCACTAAAATCAACCACGCACTAATAAAATCAACTGGAACATTTTTTGGTTTTAGCACACCAATAGTAGCACAAGATTAGGGTCTTTGGACTACGGAAAGTGAGTAAATTGTCCAAGACTACTAAACATATTGTAGAATACTAAAGAGCGTACAAATAAAACTTTCTTAAAATCATATCTGAGAACCCCCCCTCACATGGGGGCTAAACATGAGGTCGCGTGCAGAAAAGTAGCGAATATTACCCCTCCAAAGATTAACCAATCATAGTGGATAGAGCATATATTGGGGCTTTTTTCTTGAAAAACCACTATATTCATTTGGTCTCATTGCTTCGTGAACTCTGAATCCATTCGGGGTCCTCTAGAGTCTTACCAGTCCACTTGTCTTCGTCTCTCTTGAATATATTTAGACTTTGATATCCTTCCCATACATTTGGTCTTGACTATCGACTATACCTACTTGGAGGTTGACTGTGAGTTTCTATCCTTAGTGGCCTTTCATAGGTATCTATAGAGGTGACTATGGGAGGATTCTAATGGTACCTGGGAAAAATGTCATATCACACTCTCAGTACCCTTTGAGGGTGATCCCACGAAAACGAGGGTTTCTTGCATAGAGAAGGGATGTTACATGGAGGTCAAGGTAATTTATTCTCATTTCTTCCTTGTTGTCTTGATATCCCATCTTCGAAAGATCCTTGAGCCCGTTGTTTCTTGGTTGATTTCTTTTAGATTTCTTAGGAGTTTGTTTCTTTGACTTTCGTAGTGAGCCTTAGGATCGAATATTTCACAGTATACAAGGTATGTAAAATAACGTTCAGGAACCTCAACACAATGTTTCTTATGAAGGAATGATCACAAATCACACTTCTGAGACCAAGAGTATAGCTCCTGGAAGTGGCCATCACATTGAAGAATCGGTCACAACCTTCATAGAAATCCTTGCATCTGACATGAATCATTTTTTTACTGATCCACTTGGCCAGCCACTCATTGATCCACCATCCATGATATATGTTTATTCTTATTCTTCTTATCAATTACCACCTAGTTCCACCACTACACAATATTTTGGCGCGAACCCATCATCTTTTGGTTTTCCTTAAGGACTTGGGAACTTATATTTTTCCACAACTCCTATAGTTGATATTTTTGGTGCTTCATCTTTGTTGGAAACATTGGCGACCCACATAACCTTGACTCAACCACTTTCACATTCATCTCCCTTTGCACATGGGTCAGGTAACATTCATGCTTCACTATTTGCACACATGCACACACCAAGTTCCTTAGTTGGTCGTTCCATTAGTCAAATGTCTGGAAGTCAAGTCATTCAAAAAACCATGGTTACACAAGATACTCATCCTCCATATCATACATCGCAGATCGGTACACCCTACATTGGAGGTTAGTCTTCAATGTGAGGCCAACCCTTAGTTAAGGGGAAACCTTTAGTTGCAGGGAAACATTTTACTAGGGGGGAAACCTACATGGTTGAAACACCAACAAGCATGGGGATAAGATTCTCTTGAAATTCCTTCTATCCCTATTACCATTGGCCTATATTCTGAACAACCATTTCCAGGAGTTTCTAATCCTTTGTGGGGTCAACCTAATCCAGTGGGAATTCCTTTGCAAGTAAATTTTCCCTATCAATCTGTAAACCCCATGATTTTGATGCAATAGTCCCTTCAATCGCACTAAATATGGGGACCATCAGGTCAATCTCAATATGTAGGAGGTCCATCATAGTACATGGGGGGGAATCAGGACAACCACCTATTGACGGGTCCAAATTTTCCCGACAACTGTAAGGGGTTCTCCTCGGTAAGAAGTCCCAATTAGACCTCCCACCATTTGGAATAGGGAACCCATATGGATTCTGGCTCGACAACCATTTTTGGTTTGGTTCTACCAGTTGTGGCCTGGTCCATCGATGAGGGTGAGTTGTGGGTGGTTTTGAAAAAAAAAGATGTAGATGAAGACTATCTAAATGTAGGCCTAATATAACTATAATCTAACCTATCCTAGCAAGGAGCAAATTAACGTAAGTGAATGGGCTATGGCATGAAACTAAATCTACCAGTAACTTCACCCAGATAGTTGAAATGAAGCAATAAATTCGCATAACACATGCACATGAATATATAACCAGAATAGTTTAAGTCACTATATTACATACATTAGCAGCTCATTCGCACAGGACATGTAATATAAGAAAGAATGAAAAATATAAGAAAGAAGACATATATTACATTAGAATATTCCATAAACAAACATTCTCTTACATCCCATGTGAACAACAAACATTCTTCTTGAAATAATTCACAACAAAACAACAACACATGCGAGTCCTTCTCTCAGTGAAAAGTTGGCCTTGAGGGCTTCTTTGTATTAAAAGTTTCAGAAATAGTACATCAAAACTCTTCCAATTTTAGTTGACACTGTATCCCGAAGTATTTCAGAGGTGTAAAATGTTTGAAGAGCCAAAAGCCCCTTTCTTTGGGTTCTATTCTAGTATTTATTGAGTTTCAATAAGACCTTTGGCCTTTCGTCTTCGTCGGTGACCTTTCTTCTTCCATCATTTGTCCTCATCCTCTTTGTAATGATGAGCAATAAGGAAAATGGTTACATTTCAAATTTTTCTCCTAGTTTTAGTGGGTTGACATGGATTTCTGCCATATGTGTCTTGCATGTCATGAAGATTGGCTTTGGGTGTGGGGGCATCTTCGTTGTCTTGAGTTTGACAGTCGATCATCATGGATTTTCTATATCCTTGCTTCATACATTTTTCTGATACTTTATTTGTTTCTCCTCCATCACTGCTACATTGTCCATTATCACTCCATCATCTTTAGTTGTAGATTTCGTCGTGACAAAACTGAGTGTGATTCTCCTTCGCTCGGTACCTGAAAACATTCAACATACAATAGATGAAAGTAACTTCAAATAAAATATCAATAATAATAATTTGAATGAAAATAAATGAGGGGATAAAATAATTGAAGTATCATTTATAAACTTCCTTGAGTTCGATTCACGGTTCCTCTGCTCGCGATCGAGTTATGGTGTTCTTCGAGGATGTCAACAAGGTGTCATATCTTAATACAAAAATACGTATACCATAGGTTAGTAATTTATCAAATCTTATAACTAGGAAGTTGTAGAGATATAAAATACCTTTCAAACAGTATAAAAAACGTGCAAAATGGAAACCTGAGTCAAAAGTTACACCCATTTTACGAAATGTGTTTTTCTTGTGTTCGGAGGAGTTAGCACTAACTCCTCTAATTTGCTCAGAGGAGTTAGTAATAACTCCTACAAACTGGAATAAGTGTACCATGGATTATAAATTTATCAAATCACATAGCCATAAATTTTTATATCTCGGAAATACCTTTCCAACGGTATAAATAAATTGCAAAACGGACACCTGAGTCAAAAGTTACATCCATTTTACAAAAGGTGGTTTTCTTGTGTTTGCAGAAGTTTGAACTAACTCATCTGACCTGGAATAATTGTACCATGCATTATTAATTTCTCATATCACATAACTATAAATTTTTATATCTTATAAATACCTTTCCAATGGTATAAATAAGTCACAAAACGGACACCTGAGTCGAAAGTTATGGTCGATTTACAAGAGGTAGTTCTCTTATGTTCGGAGGAGTTTGAACTAACTCCTCCGACATGCTAGGAGGAGCTTGGACTAACTCCTTCGAGCTGCTCAGAGGATTTTTCACTAACTCCTTCGAGCTACTTGGAGGAGTTAGAAACTAACTCCTCTGAACTATTCGGCGGAGTTTGAACTAACTCCTCTGAAGTCTTCGAAAGAGTTTGAACTAAATCCTCTGATATGTATCAAAGGAAATGAAGGTAAATATTATGAATCGCTTCGGAGGATTCAAAGGGAACTTCTCCTTCCTGGGAAAGAAAAATTGGAAAAAATTCCAAGTGTCGAACTGGCAAGAGACAATGAGAGCTTGAGTTCAAAAACCCGTAACTTCCTCATACGATGCCCGATTGAGGTGTTGTTTTTTGAAACATGGAGAACATAGAGAAACACTTCTATCAAGATAATTGAACATTTTGTTCCATAATTTGAGTGAATTCATTTCTAATGATGGCCACGATTATCAAGGCTTGCTAGCAATAAATCCTAGATGATCATTTTGGCACTTTTGGAACTCGGATTTTGATTCTGTCAGTTGCATTGGAATCATAATGGTGGGAATCAGATAATTAACTTATTTAAGGGATGAAACAATCACTTTGAAGTACATCACAAATTGTGCCCAAAGGCATTTTTTAATAAAAATTTGGGTCCCGTGTTGTTTGTTGCTTCATCCAAATTTAATTTCATCATTTGCTTGGTCGTATGTGATGTACAGAATCTTGATTCATTCATTAATATTAAGGTTATGCATTAATAGAAAAAAGTTATAAATCCGCCAAAACTGCCAACTGATGTCTAGTGTGCTTAGCACTGTCTAGGAGCTGAAAGGACCAAATTTCTCCTAAAGTGAGTTTCAGAACCAACGCAAGACCTATAGGTGTTATGATTAACCCATATGATGCTAGGATATGATTCCACAATGAAGATTTAGTTGTAACATCAAGAAACGCAAAAATAAACAAGTTAGTACCATATGCGTGAAGAAGGCCACTAGGAACACTAAAACTTGATTATGATTGTGATCTAAATCTAATCAGGTGAGAGAGGAAATTATTGACCAACTGTCTAGATAGGATTGGAGAGTTTAATCATTGGAAATGTAAGAAGATTGAATAATGAACTCAACAAGAAGGGATCTGAGCTAGGAGGGGGACAAGATAAGCCTCAAGGAGAAAGTGGGCTACGCTGACCTAATCAACATTGGTGAGAGGAAGCAGATTCTCCTCGATGTGATCAATGATGACAAGGGGTCTACATATTTCCGCTAATTTATTTGTGACATGAGAGGTAAACTTTTCAATGGGTAGCATGTCGGGAAGAAAAGGTGAACCTCGTCAATAAGCAATGTAATAAAGTGAAAGGGAAAGAGCGTCATTGTTATGTGATGCAACAGTGTGAGTAGAAGTGAGTCATATGATGAAAGGTGTGTGCGTGATGAATATAATAATGTTACCAATATTGGTGGGATGACATTGATCATGTGAATTTCATCGATGATGAAGATGTGAGTCAGTGAGGTTTGGCATAAGTGTGATTTCGTTTTAGCCAAGTTCAAAAGGAGGTGGATGATGTACTGTCAATAAAATAAATGGTGTTTCAACGTAGAGGTAAAATAAAGGATGTGTGATTCAATTTGCTATGTGTTAGTGCAGGAATAAGGAACTTGCAAAAGTGTGGATTGTCAGGTAGAAGTGATTTGAGGAGGAATTGGATATGATAAGGTGAGGTAGGGTGAGGAGAACTTGGGCATATCTATTTTCATGAGAGAAAGAGTGAGACGATTGGAAGAATTAAAAGGGGCCCAATTTCTTGTCTTGGATAGAGTCTAAAACAAGAAAATTGGGAGGATGTTGTGGGGGCACAACAAATGGTGACACATTGGGCAAAGCTAGAATCTCTACTAGTCTTTCCTAACTTATAATCATAAAATATAGAGGTTCATGAAATTTACTTTTAAGTTCAAAAAAATATGGGAATAATGTGTAACAGTTACCTAAATGATTCCATCGTGGTGGAATCACTAGTGATGCTTGCATATCTAGATATCTTGCAAGTGTTTCTCCACTACTAGTGAGTGTCCACAGCCCTGGTTGAGTCACCACGGTGTCGCATACCTTGCTCCACTTCCAGCGAGCATCCATAACCTTGACGGAGATATCTGCATGTCCCCTAGTATGGTCAAACTTTCCTTTACATTCCTTCCCGACTTATTTACTACATGCTTAGCATTCGGTGGATGGGGAAAGAGATGGCCTTTTTTAGCCTGATAGGGGATGACTTCCAGATTTTGAGATTTATTTGTATATGTGTTGCACTTTGATACATAGAGATATCCCTTTTGGTTTTCATCCTTTATACTTCGACATTTTTCCTTTCACGTGAGCAGCTATTTAGTGTGTGGATGGTTCCTCCATTACATAGGATCTACTTTCTAGCCAATATGCAAGGAAAATCATTGATTAACCACTATGCTCAATGATGGTTTAACTGTTGTCACAACATCCCAAATAGTTTTGATTCATTTTCAAACAAAGACCCCTAATTTCTCTCATGAGCTAGGAAAGAGATGCAAGTTGATACATGCCTACTTCCAATGAGAAAGTGTTGCCTATAAAAACACAAACAAAGGTGAGAGGTTTGTATGTCATGAAATATAATCATAGGTCATAAGACAATAGGAATGAAGAAAAAAACTTCTTTGAAGGGAAAATATGATGATGAAAGAATGGGAGAAAAAAGTGTTGAATTATGAGAGATGACATATTAAGGGTTAGAGATGAAGTTGGTCCAATTTGTTGTTGTGGCTGAAAAATCAAGCCTTTTAGATGAACGATGATCAATAATATATAATTAGGAAATGTATTTGACTAATAAATAAGTTGTAGATTGAGTGTTTCCAACAGATTAGAGGATATTCACACATTTCGACCAGCTAGAAGTTTTCAACATCTTGAAACTATCAATCCATGTGAAAGCTAATACACATAATAATTTGTTCCAATGGGTTTTAGTGATAGTGCTAGCTGAGAATTACACCTCTCATCATGATTTAATGAATACTTCTAATTTATTTGTGGAGCCTTGTGCTTTAGGGGGCAAGGGTTGGCCATAGGTCCACTTTATCATCATCAAGATCCTTTGCTTTGGCCTTTTGACTTGTCTATTTCCTTTTCACTTCTTCAAGCTATAGAACTGATGTTACAACCTGATATGTCCAGTTAGCCATATTTATAATGTTTCATGGTCAATTCAAACCTTCTTGAGATGTGTGTCTTCCTTAAATATTTTCTTTCTTTTGAAATGAAAATACCTTTCCATGATCAACTCTGGAGAACCTTTATGAACATCCTCACCGCAATAATATGAAAACAAAAATCAAAATTTGTCTGGGTATTTGATATTTCTCCATGAGTATCACCCCTTCCAATTCTCGAGAGACAGAGTAGACTTGATCTTGAATGTTGGTTTGTCTATCATAATTTCACCTTTTGGGAAACAAATAACTATAGAATTAACAATCACCCATTCTTCCTTAGAAAAATTGTGCTTGAGAGACCTTTTCTTGATCAGTATCAGTGAGATCAAATATCATTGTGATTGAATTATTGGAGGGATACTGGCACTTAATGACATGTTCCTCGAGGATAAGAACGTCTCCTATCAAGGAGTCACAATTACTTCAATGATTATGCTCAATAGACATCATCCTTAGCAAGGTTGTGAATAACCAATGTAATTTCTTAAATCCAATATCCATCTTGTCCAAATTGTAAAGCATTCCCCAACATATATTCTTCATGATTTTGGGGTGACCGACTTCTCAACTATCAATGTTAGGGTAAATGTTGCTGAGACAAGTGAATTTTGCACTTGAATTTCTTGGAGAACTCTTGCACATGCTTTCCTCATGAATATGGAGGAAAACCAAGATTAAGACAAAATTTTAGTTAGAGTAAAATGAAAAGAATTGAATGAAAAACAAGAAATATTTGCTGAAAAGTGACTTGAACTGCAAACTAGACTAATCGCAGCAAGTGATATTTATTGAAGTGATCAAAACAAAACCAAATCTATGCTAAAACTGGAAAAGACATCAACATCTAAGTTATGAAAGCATAAAATAAGAAAAAATCATTATGTTAATCCTATTCCTAACCTAACCTATACTAGCCAAAAGAAGGCTAGGTGAAAGTGTAGCTCCATTTAATCCAATCGAGCAACTCCAAACCTTTGATTGCATATTCATTGAAGGCCAATTGTAGAGAATGAAGTAGTGAGGGTTGAAAAATTGGAAGAATTGATTCCAACAAGTTTCCACTCATCAGGTCAAATTGGGCAATGTTATTGTTCATGTGAAATGCGCACATGTAGGATTCCTCCAACCAAGATTTAAATGTGTCGTAAAATTTAAAATGATCGCTATATGATTGCTGGAAGGAAATAAACAATGAGATACATACCTGATGAGTCTCGTGAACTGAAATTTTGTGCAACATGCTTTGTAATGTAGTCTTGGAGTGGGTGGTATTGCTCATCCTAGGGGTAGAATTAAGACAACAAGCACTTGACATAATCATCGATTGAAATTGGAGTGTCTCATTGTCGATGTAGATCTCCCTGGGTTCAAATTTCACATGCTCCACATGTTGAGAGGAAAGATAATGGTGGATTGTCCAAGGGAAACATTGAGTGAAATAAATCTCCAAAGCCTCTCCTATGACATCAACAAAATCATGCAAGGAGTGTTGGAGTATTGGGATAGAATCCACGAATAAGTGATGTATCTTCTCCTGGGGAGTAACATGTAATTTCAGAGTAGATTGAGATGACAAAGGTTCTTGAATGAACTCATTTTTTCTTGTATTTTGCATGGTGATGGGAAGTTCATTTGTAGTGATTTGTTCGTAAGGATAAAAAAACTCATGGTGCCCTGCATACTTTATATTTTCAGTGATTAACATATGTTCATCAAGGTTAGAAATCTCATATTACGTAGGACCAATGAGTGATAGTTCAATTATTTCATTCAATTTTGGAACTGGAAAGTAATCATAAAAAATAGGGACATCAAAATCAGATTGTGATTCATCATGTTCCAGAAATTTGAATTTCAAAGGAATTTCAAAGGGACGCATTCTAGATGAAGTATTGTTAAGGATGAGTGCTTGATCGATCAAGGTTGGACACTCTTCTTGATCTAGTATATCATTCAATGTTTCATCACTAAAGGAGTAATGTGAAGAGTGTATTGTATCATAGACAGATGGTTGTTTGTGTGTGTGATTATTATCGAACAAATTTGTATACAGTTCATGAAGGTCTTCATATTTTGAAGATGATGAGATTTATTCAATGAGAGGTTCATCACATACCAGAATATGATCATGATTTTCAGAAAAGGGATCATTACATGGTTCACACTCCCAGGATATGGGGTCTAGGATTACTAATAAAGATTCCACTGTAGTTGTGTTAGAGTGTTGGTTGAATATTATCCCCACTATATTGTTTGTGGTTAGATATGAATTTTGTGAATAGGAGATGGCTTGATCATTTAAATCGCATTCTTCAGAAATAGAGACAAGATATGAAAACCAATCAAACATGTATTGGCTTGAGGGTTCATCCCTTTCAGGAAACCTACAATAGATCTGCATGACTCTTCGAAATAAATTATTCTCAGATTCATTTTTGAGCCTATGTATTTCTTCCAGTTCATCAACGAGTTCGTCATAAACATAATTTTCATGAGTAGCAATAAACATTTCCATGAATTGTTTCCATATATGAATTGATTTTATTGGCAATGTATTAAACCAGGATTTAATTCACCCTTTGAATGTGAGGATGAATAGTCGACATGTTTTATTGTCTTGTATAATCTTAAGATTTTGTCAAGCGATGTCAAATCGTTAGAGATGTGTGAATGTAGAGACATGTCCTTCACCATCGAATTTGGAATTTGAAAAGAGATTAATTGTCTTGATTGAGATGGCCTTGGTGGGTCTTGGAAGACTCAAAGGGTCATCCCATACAGAGGTACAAAGAGGAGCCATAAGTTGGTTAAGATTTAAATGAAATGACTCCACATGGGCAGGCTTGTCATCCGGCCCTCCTTTTAGTGCCAATTTTGTTAACGGGTCCAAATTTTCCCGATGGCAGTAAGGGGTTCTCCTGGGTAAGAAGCCCCAATTATAACTCTCACTGTTTGGAAAAGGGAACCCATCGAGATTTTAGGCTAGTAGCCATTGTTTTTTTGGTTCTACCGGTTGTGTCCCGATCTACCGATGAGGGTGAGTGATGGGTGGTTGTGAAAACATAATGTGTATATGAAGACTATCTAAATGAAAGCCTAATCTAATTCTAATCTAACCTATCCTATCTAGGAGAGAATTAACATAAGTGAATAAGTTATGGAATGAAACTAACTCTACCAGTAGCTTCACCCAAATTTCTGAAATGAAGAAATAAATTCAAATAACACGTGGACATGAATATATAACCAGAATAGTCTAAGTGACTATATCACATACATTAACAGCTCATTCACTCAGGACATGTAATATAAGAAAGAAAGAAAAAATTGTAAGAAGACATATATTGAATCATAATAGTCCATAAACAAACATGCTCTTACAACTCATGTGAACAACAAAAATTCTTCTTGAAATAGTTCGCAACAAAAAAACAACACAAGCAAGTCCTTCTCTCAGTCAAAAGTTGGCCATGAGGGCTTCTTTGTATTAATAGTTTCAACAATAGTACATGAAAACTCTTAGGACAACTCTCCAGTTTTAGTTGACACTATATCCTGAAGTAGTTCAGAGGTGTACAATGTTTGAAGAGCCAAAAGCCCCTTTCTTTGGGTTCTATTCTAATATTTATTGAGGTTCAATAAAATCTTTGGCCTTTCGTCTCCCTCGGTGACCTTTCGTCTTCCAGCGTTTGTCCTCATCCTCTTTGTAATGATGAGCAATAAGGAAAATGGTTACATTTCGAATTTTTCTCCTAGTGCTAGTGGGTCGACATGGATTTTTTCCATATGTGTCTTGCACATCATGAAGACTAGCTTTGGGTGTGGGGGCATCTTCGTCATACCAAGTTTGAAAGTCAATCGTCATGGAGTTTCTAGATCCCTACTTCATACATTTTCTTGATACTTTATTTGATTCTCCTCCATCACTGCTACATCTTTCGTTATCGTTCCTTCATCATCTTTAGTTACAAATTTCATCATGAGAATACAGAGTGAAATCCTCCTTTACTCGGTACCTGAAAACATTCAACATACAATAGATGAGAGTAACTTTAAATAAACTATCAAGAATAATCATTTGAATGAAAATAAATGGGGGATAAAATAATTTAAATATCATTTATAAAATTCCCTCAGTTCAATTCATGGTTCCTATGCTCGTGGTTGAGTTATGGTGTGCTTTGAGGCTGTCAACAAGGTTTCAGATATTAATACAAAACTAAGTATACCATAGGTTAATAATTTCTCAAATAATATAACTATAAAGTTGTATATATCAAAGATACCTTTCAAATGGTATAAATAATGCACAAAATAGATACCCGAGTCAAAATTTACGGCCATTTTATGAAATGTGGTTTTCTTTTGTTCGGAGGAGTTAGCACTAACTCCTCTGATTTGCTCGAAGGATTTATCACTAACTCCTTTGATTTTCTCGGAGGAGTTAGTACTAACTCCTCCTACCTAGAATAAGTTTACCATGAATTAGTAATTTCTCAAATAACATAACTAGAAAGTTGTAGATATCGGAAATACCTTTCCAACAGTATAAAGTATTCACAAAACGGACACCCAAGTAAAACATTACATCCATTTTACAAAAGGTGGTTTTCTTGTGTTTGAAGGAGTTTGAATTAACTCCTCCGAGCTAAAATAAATCCTCCCACCTGGAATAAGTGTAATATTCATTAGTAATTTCTCAAATCACATAAAGAGAAAGTTGTATATCTCGGAAATACCTTTCCAACAATATAAAGAAGTCACAAAATAGACACCCAAGTCGAACGTTATGGTTGATTTACGAGAGGAAGTTCTCTTATGTTTGGAGGAGTTTGAACTAACTCCTTCAAACTGCTTGGAGGAGTTTGGACTAACTCCT
>WSFP011482007.1:0-16024 GCA_009831015.1 Picea engelmannii | reverse complement strand
CTAAAAGTTATTTCATTTCCAACTTTTATTCCATAGATCCTATGAAATATTCCACTACTGTAAGTTGTTAGGAGCTATACTACCATTGCATGGAAAATTCCAGAATTCAAATTCTATGGAGTTATACAAAATGTATTAAAAACCCCCTTTTCTTATAAAGTTGTAACTGAAATGCAGAATTCCATAATTCTCAGATTTAAGTGTAATGAAAAGTAACCACTTTAAAATATTTAGTACACATACTTATGTATTAAACCATTTATGTAGTTAACAAGAAAATCATTAAACAATATGAATATAGATTGGTAGAGTAAGATACATATATGTACCAAATAATCTGGAAACAAATGGAACAATCATGTTCCACCCAATTGTAGAACAACCAAGCTATTTGTCCTGATCACCTCCAAGCCTGATTATGACTCCATAAGGGTGAACTGAGCTCCACTCCTTAGCCAATGCACCTTTGTACAACTCAATATTATTTTTCTAACACCTATGTTCTCACACAACAAATAATTTCATTTCTTCACAACATACTAAGCAATGTCTTGCCTCCCACATATGTTGTATGTATCGTCTCTGTGCAAAGGAATTTTTCGTGGAATACATTTCCCTCCTTGGTAATTCACATCTTCAGAAGGAATACATTTCCCTCCTTGGTAATTCGCAGCTTCAGAAATAACTGATTTTTCGGGGATGCTAGTGACAAAAATCCACTTCTCACAATTGTCAAATCCAGCTCTAAATTAAATCTAACATGTTCCCCACTCATGGAGTCATAGTCAACTTATTTTAACCTAGTTGTTCCGTCTATTTCCTGCATTTATTAAATTAAAATTTGTGTCTCTTACATTTGTCCATCAAAAGAGGATAGTTGGTAAGTCAAAATCTTGTACAACAATTTAAACAATAACAATTAAATGTCTTAAAACAATCAAGTACAAATTTCCATAAATGGAAATTATTTAATAAAATGTTTAATGTTTGAGGATATTACATCATCTCCCCCTTGAGAATAACCTTGTCCTCATTGTTAGTACTTGCTTCCAGTCACCACTTGGAACAAATTTGGATATTCTTTATCATTTCATCTTCTAACTCTGAAGTAGCCTCCTCGGGCCTAAAGTGCTTTCATTGCACTTTTACCTGGGCGATGACTTCGTATTGAAATATTGTTTCTTTCCTGTCCAGAATGCATATATGTTCCACTTGAAACTCTCATTATAGTTCCACTTGCACCATATTCTAATCAATAATGTGAGTAGTATCATTAATATATTTATTTAATAATGAAGCATGAAAAACATTATGAATTTTCAAATTAGAAGGGAGTGATAGTTGGTACGCCACTAGTCCAATTCGAGATAAAAGTTTGAATGGACCACAAAACCTTGGTGCAAACTGTGAACAACTCCCTAATTTTAATGAGCTCATTTTTTCTTTAACTTTAAGGTATACATGTTCTCCAACATTAAATTCATTATGCCGTCTTTTTTGGTCTGCATAGTTTTTTTGTCGATCATGCACAACCTTTAAATTATGTTGCACCTTCTTGACCAACTGTTCCATATCTCAACTAATCAGAGTTATGCATTTCCTACCATATAGAACTTCGAAAGGACTCATTTTTGTCGATGTTTGGCAACCATCATTGTATGCAAATTCGACTAAGTGAAGATTGCTCCCACTTAGTTGGTTTTGTTCTGACATACATCCATAACATATCTTCAATAATTTTGTTTGTATGTTCTGTTTGTCCATCTGTTTGTGGATGATAACTTGTACTTAAATTCAAATTAGTTCCCATACCTGCAAACAATTCTTTCCATAAATTTGATGTAAATTTATCATTTGTATCTGAAATCACCATTTTAGAATTCCATGCAATCTAAATATCTCTTACATAAAATTTTCATCAATATTAATAACTTTATAAGTAGATTTCACACGTATGAATTGAGAAAACTTACTCAATTTATCCACTACAACCATAATATAATCATGTTGTCTTTAAGTTTTAGGAAATATTGTAATGAAATCCATAGAAATAATTTCCCATTTCCATTCTGGAATAGGTAAAGGTTGTAATAATTCGGTTGGATGTTGTTGTCCAGCTTTCAATTTTTGACAATATAAACACTTAGATAAATAAATAGTTGTTATGTTTTCATATTAGGCCAATAAAATTCTTTCCTCAAAGATGTTGTCATTTTTTTATATCCACGATGACTAGAATATGGATTTTTATGCAATCAATTTAGAATTATCAACTTTAAATCAGCAGAATTAGGTACATAAATTTTGTTTTTTCACCTTTATATTCTCTTTTTGTCAATCTTGTGATGTATACCATCCAAGTTTCCGTCATTTTTAGGTAATTGTTATGTTGTTTTGATGTATTCCACATGATGTATGCTTGCATATTTGATTCTTTACTCAACATCACTTTCTTCTTTACTAATAATAATTTCATAGATTTCATTACTTCTTCGACTAAGTGCATTTACGACTTTATTCTCCTTCCCTTTGATATGTCGAATTTCAAAGTAAAAATCACTTAAGAAGTATAACCACCTTATTTGTCGTGCATTGATATCTTGTTGACTAAACAAATGTTTCAGACCGTTGTTATCTGTCAATAATAAAAATTTCATTCCCATTAAGTAGTGTCACTACATTTTTTGCACATGAATTACAACCTCTAACTCCAAGTCATGAGTTACGTAATTTCTTTCATGTTCCTTCAATTTTCGAGATTTGTAACAAATTATGTGTCCGTCTTCCAACAATACTCCTCCATAATCCTTCTTTACTTGGATATACACAAACTGTAAAATCTTTGTAAGGATCACTTACCTTAAGTATTGGTGTTGTAGTTAGTAAGCCTTTCAGTTTATCAAAATTGTGTTCATAATTCCAAGACCAAATAAATTTCACTCCTTTTTTCTGCAATGATGTGATGGGATAGGAAATTTTCGAAAATCCTTTGATAAATTTTCGACAATAACCTTTAATTCCCATGAATGATCAATAATGAAATAGTTGCGAGAGATGATCTTATAGACGAACAATGAATCTCATGTGCTCTCCAACCCTTTGGATCAAGTAGCTAAGTTCAATGAGATCCAAGTCGTTGATGATCAATTAGGATCTCCACATGATGTTGCGCTTACTGATAAAGATACTTTGAAACAATTTTAGCTAGATACACAGGTTGCTTATTTGGAGTTACAACAATTGAAGTCATTTGTAAACAATTTTCACCTCTAACTTGCCTGATATTAATTGACAATTTTCACTCTAACAACCAAGTGACTCTTGAGATTGGGTGAGTCAAAAGACTGATGGAGAGATCCTTTGTGTGGACATCTCGACGTACTGAGATGAGTTTTATTGAGACACTCTCACATTGTTAAAGTTTAGACCATGACCTGAGATATGACTCAGAGTGTTTTCTTGAGGGATTATCTACCCCTCATTGAGAAAGAAATTTCCAAGATGGTATGGGTGCACACGTACCAAAACTCCAGTAGGTTGGCTAATTCCAGAAGATGATATGGTGGTCCTCTCGATGTGGTGATTTTATAACACCATCGAGTAGGTTGGCTAACGTGCATGTGATGAGGCCAATTCAGTAGCCATAGGATGGTCTTCCTAGGTTGGAGTGATGTTATAACACCCATATGATGATATGTTAGTCCTACTGATGGGGTGATGTTAGGACACCATGGTCCTCCTGACTGGAGTTGACGATAGGTGGTCCTCCTATAATGGAGCGGTGTTGTAACACCTAGATAATGATATGGTGGTCCTCCAAATGGAGTGATGTTATGACACCATGGTCCTCCAGAGTGCAGTTGATGATAGGTGATCCTATGGATTGGCACAATGTTATAACACCTAGATAGCTATATATGGTGGTCCTCCTAGATTGAAGTGATTATATAACACCATAGATGATCATAAGGTGGTCCTCCTGGATTGGAGGGATGTTATAACACCTAGACAATGATAAGGTGGTCCTCCTAGATTGGAGTGATTGTATAATACCTAAGTAATGATGGGATAAACCTCCTTTTCAAGTCAACGTGATGCCTTGAAGTGTTGGCCAATGAAAACATTTCCTATGATATAATAATTCAAGTAAAAGTTATAACGTTGTGAAGAAAATCCCAAGATTTTGAAATTAAATCTCTTGAAATTTTGAGTCATTTGTTTTTTTTATCTTCTTTACTGACCAACCTGTCCCAAATTCAGTCTCCATGTCATGAATGCCTATTTTTTAAAGGTGCATGGGTATATTCAAGAATGGAATATGTAGATTCTCTTTGAAGCGTTGAAGGAAATATTCCTTTAGCCTACACATGGAAACTTTCTCGGCATCTATGATTCTGATATTCCCAAAGACAACATCATATTCTACCTTAGTTTCGTATGTACCAATGCAAGATGCATAGCATGTGCGGGTGGTGGAAGAAATTTGTGTCCTGGGAGTGGTTGGGACATTGGATGTCTATGCTTCCTATTCCACATTATTAGAGGTTATTGTGATTTATTTTCTCCTTAATCTTTTGCACGATCCGAGAGTTGATGGGGAATCAATTGATTCCCTTTGTCAAGGTTACTTTGGTTGGGTTGTTTCAGTTTCTTTGGTAGATCTTTCTCCCATGTATTTGGCCGAAAGCATGGACGAGTCCATACCTTCTAGTTTCTTCATTGATTCTACCCCCAATATAGAATCGATTGTCTTTTTCAGTTTATCATTATCATGTCCCTATATATGTACAATAAATTTCTTATTTTAAATAAAAAAATAAACCCTATATATATAGAAGAAATTTCTTCTTTTATAATTTTGAAATAAAAAAATTAGAAAAAAAAACAAACATCCAATGGAAACATGTACAAATCTATAAATTGAGTATGAAATACCTCATTCTGGAAAGAATCAGATCCCTCTGCTCATTTCCCTTTGTTGCTTGACATGTTTTGGCATCCTAGGGTGAATGTTTTTCCTACAGATTGTAGAAATTCCCTTCTCTTTTCTCTGTACATTTTGTTCCCTTCCCTCTAACTGTTATAAACAACAGTAGTTTGAAATGGATGGAAAGGGGTTTTATTTTCATCTTTGGTAGGGGGTGAATGACATGCAAAAATTAATTCGTGACTGCTAGAGGCTGAATCACACCTAGAAATCAAGCTCCCTTGATTTTAGATTGTGAGTTCCCATCTTCCTCGATTTCCAAGTTCCAAGAAATCCATGCAAAAGTTCCAATGTTGAATGTCGAATGCTTTACAATATTGGTGAATTCACATTGGTGAATGTTTTTTTTTTTTTTTAGCGCGAGATCTTTTTTATTTTTTCATTTTGTTTGAATAGTCAATGCTAAATTGGGCGACATTAGCACTGAATTTAGCCTCGACTATTGGCCAAAAATGTAACCATGTAACAAATTTTTTGACTTAGTTCCATTCGTAGAGCACTTTTAAATGGGGGAATACTTGTAATTGCATGCAAAGTGTGATGATAGTGAAAGCGGCTAGGTTACAAGAGCGGTTTTGCAATTCAAATGGGGGAATACCATCCCATCTCAGACATGACATACAATCATTCTATATTGATCACACTTCATATGAACATGTCTTATCATGTAACACCAATGGGATAGAATGTTAATACAATAGCATCAACCTCCTCACTTCACCTTCAATCCTCCTTTGCAGGTGATTAAGAGTTGTATAATGGTGGAGTTGAGTGATGCATGTGGGTCTATTTGGGTTGGAAATTGGACATGGCCCAACTTACATTCCCTTTCTCTAGAACTCATCCCCTTCTCCAAGCATGAGTGATGGATCAAGTTGGGAATTATGTTGGTAATTAGTTATGTTAGTGAATTAGGAAGAAGGATGGAAACAATGGATCATTGACATTGCAAGAATAAGTGTTGTGTCTTGTTTGAGCTCCCTACAAGTTTCATGGACCTACAAGTCCATTAACTCATACACCTAGTCAATGACATTGAATTGGCAGGTGTTGTATCAATGATTTCGATGTTTTTCTTTGAGGGGTATATAAAAAATATAAAAAGATATTTTCGACAAAAGGCACATCCAGAGGGTTGGATGGTTGAAGGGTATGTATTGAATGAAGCATTTTTCTTCCTATGTGAATTCTTTGGTAAGGATTTCGAAGATGGGCCACACTTCTGGGATGAAGAACAAGCATAAGATATTATTGATGGAGAAAAACCACAATCTAATGGTGTTCAAGAAGAAATTAGTAAGTAAACACATTATCATTGTGGTTGTTTTTATTGCATGGTATGATATGCATTTCCTTGCAATTGTATGGTATGGATTGGCAATGGTATGGTATGGCATTATATGCATTGTATGGTATGGTATGTTATGGTATGGTATGCATTAGCAATGGTACACATTCACAATGGTATCCAAAGGCAATGACAATGGTACACATTGGCAACTTTATGCATTGGTATGGTATGGTATGCATTGGAAATGTTATGCATTTGCATTGGTATGGTATGGTATGGCATGCATTTCATTTCCTTCTATGGTATGGTGTACCATTCGTGTTATGCATGGTATGGTATGCATTGCCTTACCCTTTTATGGTATGAATTGGTATGGTATGGTATGGTATGCATTGGCAATGGTATGGTATGGTATGATATGCATTGGAAATGGTATGCAATGGTATTGGTATGCATTGGTATGGTATGGTATGGTATGGAATGGTATGGTATGGTATGGTATGCAATGGTATTGGTATGAAATGGTATGCAATGGCATGTACTGGTATGCAATGGTATTGGAAATGGTATGCAATGGTATTGGTATTGGTATGCAATGGTATGAAATGCTATTGTAAATTATATTTATTATGCATTGGTATGAAATGGTATGCAATGGTATTGGAAATGGTACGCATTGGTATGGAATGATATTTGTATGCATTGATATTGGTATGCAATGGTATTGGAAATGGTACGCATTGGTATGCAACGGTATTGGTATGCATTGATATTGGTATGCAATGGTATTGGAAATGGTATTTATTATGCATTGGTATATGCAATGGTATTGGTATGCCATGGTATTTGTATGAAATAGTATGCAATGGTATTGGAAATGGTATTTATTATGCATTGGTATGAAATGGTATTGGCATGCAATGGTATTGGTATGCAATGGAATGAAATGGTATTTATTGTGCAATGGTATTGGTATTAGTATTGACATTGGAAATGGTATTGGTATTGGTATTGGCAATACAATGACATTGGTATTGGCAATGCAATGGTATTATTATTGGTATGCAATGGTATTGGCAATGGTATGCGATGGTATTGCTATGCAATGGTATTTATTATGCATTGGTAAGCAATGGTATTGGCATTGGTATGCATTGGTATTGGCATTGGTATTGGTATTGGTATTGTAAATGCATATTGGCATTGGTATTGGTATTGGAAATGCAATGGTATTGGTATTGGTATTCGCAATGGTATTGGTATTGGTATTGGAAATGGTATTGGTATTGGTATTGGTATTGGAAATGGTATTGGTATTGGTATTGGTATTGAAAATACAATGGTATTGGTATTGGCAATGCAATGGTATTGGCAATGGTATGAAATGGTATTGGCAATGGTATTTATTATGCATTGGTATGGAATGGTATTGGGATTGGTATGCAATGGTATTGGTATTGGAAATGGAACGGAGAAAAACCACAATCTAATGGTGTTTAAGTAGAAATTAGTAAGTAAACTCATTATCATTGTGGTTGTTTTTATTGAAATCATTAATTTACTCTTTAATTTATTTGTAAAATTAACAAAATGGCCTTTGGAGTTTGAATTAAACATGTTGATATGTAATAGGTGTAGACGAAAGTGTTATACTCAACAAGTTCATTCTGTACCACATGGAATTTATGAAAAAATGGATTGATTTGTATGAAAAAAAGAGAGAAGAAGTGTTAGAAGAAAGGAGAAAATTTAAGAGATCGAACCCAAGGAATACCCTATTTCCTACTGATATGCAAGGGAAATGGGAAAAGATTGCACACTTGAATGGGTTACTGAACAAATTCAAAATGAAATAGAAGATGCAGGTATAGATTCAAACATAACAGAAGATGAAATCAACATGTCTTTGGATGTCATTGCGGATTACATTGGTGGATGACATTCGTGATGAGCGTGTTGGTATATGTTCCATGAAATTTCAAGAGAGTTTTGACAAAAAATTCATAGATTTGAATGATGAATGATAACAATGAGACTGTGTGATGAACGTTAATGCAAACATGGATGATATCAAATATTATATGGGGACATCAAGAATCCTTGAGTCTTGAAACCCTCACATACTGTCAAGTCATGTGTCTAGTATAACCATGTCAAATTTCAACGCATACAGGAAAAGTTTGAAGAATTTTCAACGTTGGCCCCATTCACTGCTCATCGTGTGGCATCGGTGGATGATATTGGTGATGGGCATGTTGGAAGATGTTCCATGAAATTTCAAGAGAGTTTTGACAAAGCCCTAAATCCCCTAATCCCTAATGCATTGATCCTTAAAGCTTTAATCCTTAATCCATAAACCATTAAGCTCTCAGCCTTAGTTAATCACTAATCACTTAACACAAAATTCGTAAATCCCCTAACCCCTAAGCTAAAGCTGACACTATTTCTGACGCTAAATCTGGTGCTAAATTCGGCGCTACTTTTTATGCTAAATCCAATGCTATTTCAGGTGCTATTAGCACCTAATTTAGCACCTACATGTTTTGATTGACACAAAAAAATCAGAAATAGTGCCGACATTTTAAAAAAAATGGAGAAAAATACCCTAAAACACCCTAAAACAATCTTTGGGAGAGGAAAAGGGAGAAAATCATAGGGATTTGTTGCCGTGAACACAAACATATAGTCCACACAGATATTTACATTTTTTTAATATAGTCATATATAAATAATTAAAATATTAATAATTATTTATTAATTTAATAAAATTTAATTACTAGTCCCTGCTGAAAAAGTTAATTATACATATTCAACATAGACATATAGTCCACACAAATATAGATTCTTCACATCCACACATGTATATGCCCGCACAACGAACACTTAGTAAATAAAATACATAAAAAAAAGGTGTAGTTGTTTTTGTAAGTGATTGAAATGAGCATAAATGATATAAACAATGGCTAAATTTTATAACATAGTTATTGATAGTGATGTCTGTTAGTTGGTGTAAAAATGATTTTTAAAATGATTTAGTCTTATAAAAATAATTAAAAGATTAATAATTATTTATTAATTTAATAAAAGTTAATTAGTAGCCCCTACTGAATAAGTTAATTATACATATTTAGCACAGACATATAGTCCACACACATATAGCTTCTACACCTATGCACAGGTATATCCCCGCACAATCAATATTTAGTCTAATAGTTATTATTGTGATCAATAGTAGAATATTGAATTGCATAGGCATATTGTTAACAAAATGTTTTTTTACCTATATACGTATATTAAAAATAAAAGTTAATTATTAATTTAATAAAATATAATTATGTATATTTAGCATAAACATATAGTCCACATAGATATATCTTCTCACCTCTGCATAGGTTTATACCCGCATAGAAACACTTGGTAAATAAAATACATAAAAAATGATGTAATTATTTTTGTAGGTGATTGAAATGGGATTAAATGATAGCAATTATGGCTAAAGTTTATAACATAGTAATTGATAATGATGTATGTTATTTAGTGTAAAAACAATTTTGATTTTTTTTTAATATAGTCCTATACAAATAATTAAAAGATTAATAATTATTTATTAATTTAATAAAAGTTGATTATTAATTTATTAAAATTTAATTATACATCTTCAACACAATGAACACTTAGTAATAAAATGAACCCATTCAATATCGACACATCAAAAATTCGAGAATCATACATCCACCCATTCTACACCCATACTTGCACCCATTTTTCACTCGTACATGCACCCATTCCAACCATCCGCTACAACTGCATAATTGAATTTCGTATTAAATTACCCTACATGCACCCATCCATGTACTCATTCCAACCATTTGTCACAGCTACATAATTAAATTTCTTATTAAATTTCCACCACTAGCGCGACAATAAGATCTTGTTTTGAAGGACCAATAATAAGACAGACAAAAAAAATGATCGCTCATAACAATGTTAAACTATGCAAAAAAGTGAGAAATTTTTGGTCGACGAACTTTGCATTTGCAATCGTTGCGCACCAATATTTCTCTCAATCCACCTAATTTACACGATAAGGGAGTGATTTATTGTATGTTGATTTTATTATATTTGCAATGAAACTAAGGTTATTCGTGAGCAGTGACAAGTGAATGTTGGGCTTTCCTATTTCCTGGTTCATCGTTTCTATTTGTCATTCAGGCATGGAAAAATAATTTTAGTAAATATGCCTATTGCAATTTGCCATAAGCCAATTGGACTTCCATAATGTATTATTCATGCCTTTCACATATAGCAAAGTCTATTGAAAAAAACACAAGCATAACATATAAGAAAATAAACAACTAGTTTTATATGTACCACATCTTCAAGCAACAATATTACTTCAGGCAAAATTTGAAGAACATTCGTAGGTAAACTCTCTTGCCAAATTTCAAAAATATGACATGGAAATCATCTTTTTCCAGAATATTAACCGACGAACAATCTATATCGATAAATGGTATTGAAACTGTGAATATCACCTATGGAATGCACACCTACAGAACACATGGCTAGTTGGGCTGTGTGTATATAACTAATGCAAAGGACTATAGAATTACTCAATAATCACTATAATGAAAATGATTTTTGATAATGAAATTTCTGAAACATGGTCTTGTTGGAAGCCACACATGATTTTGATATTTAACACGATCAAAGGAGATTACACTTTTCCGTAGCTGCCATCACCTCGAATTTGTAAACATTTTTCTGAGTTTCGAAATGATTGTTGGATTAAAGCTTACCTTATTTAATTCTTTATTGCTTGCATTTTTGTTTGTTTTATGTTTAATTCATGACTGTAAGCATGAATTAAACATAAAAATTGGCTTGGTTTAATAATTTTTTGTCTTAGAAATATCTTTTAAAAAGTCATCCATATGTAATTGAATTTCAAATATTATGAAATGGTTGCTTAATCCATTATCGATTTTTTGTTTTGATTTGGTCCGTATGAATTAAATGGTTAGATAATTAATTCTCGAATTATTTTGATACATGAAGAGCCTTGGTTAATTTTTGATATTCTTCTCATGAATTCAATGGTCGTATCAACATTCATACTAATGAGTACATACATATTGTACTTGCGTTCTCACCTTACCTTGTTGTCTCAAAAAATTAATGAAGCTATTCATTATCTGCATAGGGTTTTGTACTCTGCAGTTTTGGCACTCATCGTAAGAGATGGTAAGGAATACAATGAACCCTCTAGTTTTCGTTATCACTATCCAAGTTATGATAACCCACAGGCTCTACTATTTTTGTGTTTCCACACTCCATTAAGATTTGTTTCTGTTGCTCATACGATTGGAACCTAAAACTATTTCGAGTGATCTTTTTTTCATCCTCGTTACAATGATCATGCCACTCGTCATTCACATAGAGACGAATAGATGCCAAGCCTTATTATCCCATGATTATGCTATTGATGACCTAAAGGGGCATGGTTGGGATGTATTCCTCAAAAACTTCGAGGGTTATAATCTTCAGGTAGAAGAAGCCTTCACACAAACCGTTGATGGGTTCAAAGCTAAGATTGGAGACATACAATTAGAATTGACAGAATGTTTCATCAGCAAAGAAATGTAGGGCTCCAATCAAAGGGAGAAAGATGGTTTAAAAACACCAATATAGAAGAAGTCCCATGGAATTTGTTTATGACCTCCCGAAAAACCAATAGTTGTGTAAAAGGTATTCCTATCGCTCTGTTAAAACCTAGATGGCATAGTTTATTGTTAATTCTGAAACATTTTGTTACTTGCGAAGGTCGATACAGACTGGTCTTTCTCTACCATATCCGTTTTCTCTTGAACTTCATAGGTTTCAACTTATATATGCCATTTTACTTATTGATGAGTCTCTATAAGATGTCCAAGCGTTACAAACGACAGGGTACCAATTCGAGCCTGTTCCACCATGAATTGGTTAAAATCTTGTTGATGTATCATCTGTCGACCATACGTGACAGTTGGGAGACCTTTTTGATGAGAAATGGATTCGCCCAGGATGATCCTCTGACAAACCCTTGTTTAATTGAAAGCCCTAATGCAAATCAATTGGTGGTTGAAGACCATTTCGGTAGTTCAATTAATGAACCAAAGTTTACTGATAACTGGATAAAGGATTACCGTGTGAGTTTTCACCTGCAAGATTTCCAGAGCAAGTGAATGATGAATTGAAGGGAAATAATCCTCTTGTGCCTGTGGGTGATGCTAGCCTGAATGTTATTGTTAAGTTTGTTGCCATGAAATTTTGTAAAGGAACAAAATGACAGTGCACAGATTTGGGTTTCAAGAACAAGAAGGTCGCTCACCTAATCTATAGGAAACTAAGGAACCAAACTGATACTCATCTTAGCTCAATCGATCCGATCGAGATCTATGAGGGCTCAGATCCTGAGATAAAGGATTTTCTAGTTCGGGAAGATCCAAAATTTCAAGGTCCTAGGAGGGAGGTTATCATTCATACTGAACCGTATGATTTCATGACAAATATACCACCATGCGTTAATGGTAAAGAAGGATTCTTCGGTATTAGGCAATACCTGAAGAAAACAATAGATAAGACTGAAGCCCCTTGGTTGATTGTGTCCCTCGTTGATCTTCCATCTCCCCTATACACTGTGATGGTTGTCTCAATTGGGTTGAGCGTTACTATACCGACGTTCCTCTCTTATAGGGCCAGATCAAATCTTTAACTGCTTAGAATGATCTGTTTAAGCAAGAAAACCCTCATCTCAAGGCACATGCAGAGAGGGAGATTAAACGTATCAAGAGATCTAGAAACATAGTCATTAAGAATACGACCAGTGTCAAGGCAATTATAAACTATGAACTGTCTGATCCCTCTTTGGCAGATTTTTAATGGTAAAACGTTTTGTTGTGATTTCGTTTGATTTTTTTTTATCTATTTTGAAATAAGTAGTTTTGAATTGTGATTTCATTTACTAAAATAAACACTGGCTACATAATCTTCGATTTTGTAGCCAAGTCTCTTTTAATAAAAATGAGTTATTAGAAATTGTTTATCTAATTTATCAAATTAGTTTGTTATTCTCAGGAAATGGGAGATTTTGTTGTTGATTACTTGGAGGAAATATTTTCAATTATAGGCTTAAATGATTAGTAGTTTCTCCTTCCTTATGTTTTATAAAAACTTTGGTTTATTTTTTGAATAAACCAACTCTGTTATGAGTGGTTTCCAATCCACTAATTTTGCAATATTACTTGATTTTGGGAGATTCAACTCCATCCTGTGAGATATGAGTATTTAGAGCCTTGATTGCTTTATATACTATTCACTTTTGTTAGTGAGGGGATCTTTTTTGGAATGCATTATGGACATGTAATTCCTCAAGACTTTATGGAAAACTTCACATTTCGGCTTTAGACCAGCGTGACACTTTTTCATCTATGTTTTGCATCTTATATTATGGAATATTAACATGTTACACAACTTTAGTCTCATTAGCATGTAATGTTTCATTTTATTCAGCGCTTTAAATTTTTTCTATAATTTGTTGTTTCATATATTATATCTGTGATCGTCATTTCACTTTAATATCATCGATTTATGCTTGATGTTAAGTTGATGTATCATATGAATGTTTCACATTAAAATTTATTTTACTGTAAACATTCATCGTTACAAGGTCACTAGATTATATGTTTATCACCCTGTGTTTATATCCTTGCTCCCAAAAAATGCCTTGAGTTTATTCTAGAGATGTTAGCACAAGCCTGTTATAGATTTCTCTCACAGGAAAAAAAGATGGAAGTTTGAACTGTACAAGGATATACACACAATTTGAGACTAATCTCAGGTTAGTTTTATTCGCGTTCAATTTATGCTATTTTATTCATTAGTGAAATAAGACAGTTTAAATTGGATCTGACTATTACTCTGTTCTTGTTTCAGATTATGTTTTATTAGTATATTTTGAGTTCTTAGATTTTAAATTATTAAATAGAAAATAAAGAAAAAATATGTGCTTTCTTTATCTACTTTGTAAACAATTACAAAAACATTGATTTCGCAAGACATCCACCAAAACTTGCAAATTGTAAATATCTTGTTCATAATCACATGTTAATATTTATGTTTTTCTTTAGCATTTGTAAATAATTAGATTCGTATACATAGTATTATAGTTATATCTTTAGGGTAGTTTATTTTCTTTCATTATTTTATGACCTTACTTGGATAACGAAGCCATTAAACCCGTCAGGATAGATCACACCAAACGGATTCGGTTAATTAGACAACCCCGGACTGGATCTATCCTTCCAATTGATGGTGTGTTAGATACGCCCATCAACAAATGGTGCTAGAAGGAGGGCCTGAATTCAATTGATTTCATGTGGAGGTCGCAAGAATCCTCCCCCACACACTCTCTCCCCTGTCGTAAGACATAGTTGCATAGACAACAACGTTACACTTGAAACAACAACTACCTCAAATGATAACCCTGAGATTCCCGTTGAACCGGTGACACCAGTTCCTCAAGGGGTCGAGATCCAAGAAATTGTTCATCAGTCACTCATAAGAATGCATAGTGCCTTAGCCTATATTAGACAACCTTGTAGGCAACTTAATCAACCCATAGACTTCTCGGATATCCGAGAACAACTTCAAGGAACTGGTCTACTCCAAAAATGTTAGGTAGCTAGAGAGGTAGTAGTGGGGGCCCAGAGGGACCATAGTGATAATAGTGGAGGCCATTCAATGTAAGGTGGACTAGGTCCACTATATTATTAAATAAGGCCCACTATTGTAGTTAGATATAATAAATGTGTAGTTAGATATAATAAATGTAAGAGGACTTCTTAGAAGGTTCTACTTCTAGAAGATTCCTCCTCTAGTATGTTCTTAGGTGATGGTAGCACTATATAAAGAGGTTCAATCCATGTAAGGGGATATGAAGAGAAATATTGTATTGTGAGTTGTATCTCATTAGAAGGATTCCCCCTCGAAGAGGCAAGTGAACAGGAGAGGATCCCTTCCATCATAGGATCCATTGTATGGTGTTTACCTACCTCAAGGGTTTGATAGTAATAAATGAGATTTTTCATATTGTTCCTTTATATCTGTTGTGGTGTTTTTGTATTCCATATTTGGTTCTTAACAATTGGTATATGGTTGTACATCAAGCATTGAGGACAATGCGTTCATAAGGGGGATGGAATGTTAGGTAGCTAGAGAGATAGTAGTGGGGTCCCAGAGGGCCCATAGTGATAATATTGGAGGCCATTCAATGTAAGGTGGACTACGCCCACTATATTATTAAATAAGGACCACTATGGTAGTTAGATATAATAAATGTAAGAGGACTTCCTAGAAGGTTCTACTTCTAGAAGATTCCTCTTCTAGAATGTTCTTAGGTGATGGTAGCACTATATAAAGAGGTTCAAGCAATGTAAGGGGATATGAAGAGAAATATTGTATTCTGAGTTGTATCTCAATAGGAGGATGCCCCCTCGAAGAGGCAAGTGAATAGGAGAGGATCCCTTCCATAATAGGATCCATTGTACAGTGTTTCCCTACCTCAAGGGTTTGATAGTAATAAATGAGATTTTGCATATTGTTCTTGTATATCTGTTGTGGTGTTTTTGTATTCAGTATTTAGTTCTTAACAAAACCCTTTAGGTGATAATACTACTAATCATATCGAAACACCTACCCTTGGAACC